>JACXGK010004358.1:0-38689 GCA_016801125.1 Novumbra hubbsi | reverse complement strand
ACCTGTGTGACAGTGACCTCAGCGGTGGTATGGTTGGGTTAGTGGACCTGTGTGACCTCAGCGGTGGTATGGTTGGGTTAGTGGACCTGTGTGACAGTGACCTCAGCGGTGGTATGGTTGGGTTAGTGGACCTGTGTGACCTCAGCGGTGGTATGGTTGGGTTAGTGGACCTGTGTGACAGTGACCTCAGCGGTGGTATGGTTGGGTTAGTGGTGGTGACGGGACAGCTCCTCCCATTTGTTCCCAGTAAGCCCAGGCCATGCCCCTTCCCACAACACCTTTTCCTAACCTTAGTCTCCCTTGCTCCTTGCTTCAACTTGTGTAAACAACCGGGTCAATTGTACTTTCATTCTGACCAGCGCGTGGCTGTGGCAGTAAAGCCCTGGGCAAACGCCAGAAGATTGGGTCTGGTCTACCTCCGGCACTTGTAGCAGGACCGGTCCCTGTGCAGAGGGCAGCCGGTTCCTCCTCCAATCCCGTGGACGTACTGGTTACTTTTAGACGAGTTCTCAGCGAAGTAGATGCCGGCTCCAAACATGCCTCCGATGTAAGCATGCCTCTCGTCGAACCCTTTGTGGATTATAGCATTTACAAATGGAGAACCTGTTGAGGCAAGAGCAAAAAGGGTTACCGATGGAGCACAAGTGTAAATAACACTTCTTCGTGACAAAACATGGAGAACAATATGATTTGAGGGACGGTTTGACAAGTTCCCATGTGGTCAGAGTAATGCTTTTTTTTCCTCACCGTGAAACAGCATTCGCTCATTGGAGTGAGTGCGATTCTCTTCAGAGACCTCCTTTCTTCGATGCGTGTACCTCTCCCAAAGCTTCTTGTTGTACACTTTCTGGATCTGCGGTGGAACAATGGAAATAGGGGTGTTTTAATGAAGTTGGAATAACGTGAACTGTAGCATAATATATCTTTTATTTCATGTATATTTAAGTGATGACAATTAACTAGGCTCAAGTTGATTTGACCTAGAATTGAAAAAGGTTCAAAGTGGAAAAGATAAAGAGAACTTTCTAATGTAGATAAAAAGCATCAAACTACACAGTACCTTGACAATGTCATATCTGTTAAAAATCCCTCCAGCATGGCCTCCATCTCGGTGCTCTCGGATTGTACTTTGCAACTGTTCAAACACAAGACACGATTTTTCTAACGTTTTTTCTTACTCATTTACTAAACGATTAGACCAAGAGTGATGAGTAATAACTGCTGATAGTACCTCCTCCTCCACCAACTGAAATTCCTTGTCATCCGACACCAGATCAATCAGTACGGTCTCGCTGCTCGCTATGTTTAATAAAACATATGGGTTTAAACCTGCATCACACTGTTAGGATCGCAGTAGCTCTGAACATAATTCAGGACATGAAATTCAGTCACCTCAAAAAAGAAACAGCGGTCATGCCACACATGAAATTCAATCGAAAACAAAAAGTTAAGTGATACCCTGTTTTATGTTAAGTGAACATACTTTGAGGTCTGCTGAGAAGTCTCTCCACTCCTTTGATAATTTTGTGTCTGTGTCCATAAGCGGTAATGCCGATCTCTTTCAGCTCTTTGTGTCCCATCTCTACCAGGACATCCAGAAAGATCTTTAAAAAGGGGAAAACAGGAAACTTTAATGCCAGATCTCACTCCGACCATCTCAAGTCATGCCTCATAACGTGGAATATATCCCTGTTCAGCTTACCTGTTCTCTGGCAAAGATCTCAAGTAGATGTTCCAGTCCCAAGTTGCTAAGGAAGTCGCCAATACTTAAATGCACACCCTCCATGTCTAGACCCACACCTCCACCCTTCGGGCCTAGGACAGCAGGTAGCTCAGGGAGGGCACTAAAGGCGGTGTCCAGGTAGGAGGCCAGGTTGGACTGGGGCGTTGACCTGGCTGTAAGGCTGGGGGGGATCCACACCCCAACGCGGTCCTTCATAACAACGACCTGAGGTTTATAGCAACCAGGCAGGGCTGATTGCTCCATGGCTGACGTCAACAAGGCACGAACATCGTCCGCCTGGTAAAAGAATGACACAAAATGTAGGACAAAATAAAATAAACACAGAGAAGATGAAGTGATGGGGTGAAGGTCAGGCCATGAGAGACAACATGCCGCATGGATTGAGGAGAACCTTCTGATGGACCCGAGGGTTGTGGACATGACGGCCCGGTGAGGGTGGTGGACCTGTGAGGATGACGGACTGTGTCAAGCCCCTCCTTCACGCTCCTGCTCGGAGGAGGAGTCGCGAGCTCAAACGACAGGACGCCTTTCATCTGATGAATACCGTGACGAGGTCCTGGAGAGAGGGCCTCCTGGGGGCGGGGTGTCAGCCCCGCTGGCAAGGAGCAGGGAGCACAGTTGGCTCCTCCCTTTCAACACTGCCTCATGCAGAGGAGTGACGGCCTACTTATCAACGGTGTTCACACAGGTCCTACTGGATGAGCAAACGCTGCAAAGACATTGGACCATCCGCTAGCCTTTGGCTTTGACCCTTTGCGAACCGCCCTGTTCTTTAGGTCAACTTGTGACTCTTTTACTTCCGTGGTTTGCATTGAAACACCACCCAGGGTCTTAAACAGACAAAGAACATCTCCTGGGATACAGTGGGCTGAGAAGACCAACGCCCTGCATTACAAACCAATCAAACCCTAAGATGCCGTCTACTTAGCACAGCGTTCATCGGCACGGCAATCCGAGATGATTGAGCTCAATATCGTAGTGATTTGAATTTAAAGCGACCGTCCCGATGAGACGCCAAATCGGAGCCAGCATCAGGGGGTGGAGGAGGGGGGGGGGGCGGTGGTGAGACATGCTCCTTCTTTCCTCAAGGGTCTGTGGAGGAGACTGATCAAAGCACTCTGAACGGCCTTTCGTGTACAACCGGGGTTTGTGTCTGAGAGCGACATGAGTGCTAATCATTTGGCCTACACGCATACTTCACCCCTTGCCTCATCACTGAAACCAATTCACGAATACATTCCTTTTAAGCTTGTTTTAGAAGCCACAAGAGACAATTTTTCCCCCCTACCAGCGTAGCGGTACAAGTCATCTCAATAACCTAGTCAGGGTTACGTTGTTAAGAGCCTCTTCACTCGGTGGGCATTTGGTGTGCTAAGCATGTAGGGCAACGGGCGAGAGAAATCCGTGGCACACCAGAGAAAGCCCCAGGCATGCGGTAGCCGACCCTGGGGTCTCGGAGAGAACACACCGTGCCGACAGGGAGAGACGGTCACCGGTGGACTGGGATTATCCTGCCAGTGTGTAGATTAGGGTAAACTGCCTGGATTAGGGTACAGTCTACATGTTATTCAACCAGGTTAGTCTGGTTGTGTCTTTTCAGGTAGACTTGAATAACAACAGCCAGCACCAATGTACACAGATGACGCTCATTGAAGGGATCGGTCCATTAACAAACAGGGAGGACAGTTACCGGGGGCTTGGGTGACCCAGAGGGCAGAGGACTGGCACTCACCCCGTAGGAGGCCGTGTGGGGCAGGGGGGAGAGCCCTCCCTGGTCCCGGGAGCTGACCTCAGCTCCATGCTCCCGCAGGCCCCCCGCTACCTCCAGGTTGCTGTGGCCAGCTGATGGGACAGACACACAACACATTTACCGTCAGACACAGCAGTCAGAACAACATGTCGGCGCATGAAGGTCGGCCTGGATATTAAGTGCGCGTCCCGACCTGGCGCTACGAAAACAGTGTTCATTAATAGGCTGCGTGCGTTCAAAGTGTTCGTGGGTCGGGACAAGGTCTTCCGTGTCCTGAAGATCTCCACGGCTAAAAGTAAAGACGCCAGTGTGCAGACTGACCCAACAAACGTAGCGGTGTGGAGTGGCGTCCGCGCGTGTCCCTCCGGTTGACGTTTTCCGGGCTGCAGAACTTCTTGACCCGAGCCAGACAACCCCTCGTGTCCGGGCCTAGCGAGGCGGAGTCTCCTCTCAGCAGGTCCTGGATGTCCTCGTCCCCATCCTTCACCAGGTCCAGAGGAGTGTTCCCGTCTCGGTTCTTTTTGCCCGGGTTGGCACCATGCTGGGGTAGAGGGGTGGATACTGGTGTAACCGGTGGATACTGGTGTAACGGGTATTACGTTGTACTGGGAGGGGATCAGCATGAGTCAGGTGTCTGAGGAGTGGATACTGGTGTAACGGGTTTTACGTTGTACTGGGAGGGGATCAGCATGTGTCAGGTGTCTGAGGGGTGGATACTGGTGTAACGGGTTTTACGTTGTACTGGGAGAGGATCAGCATGTGTCAGGTGTCTGAGGGGTGGATACTGGTGTAACGGGTATTACGTTGTTCTGCGAGGGGATCGGCATGTGTCAGGTGCCTGTTTTAATGGAAATGGAATAGTTGTTGCCATGGAGACACCTCAGATGGTCCAACACAGTTGAGAGGCAAACAGGCGAGTTAACTCGGCTGTACTTGCCCGTCTAAGGCAATAGGTGTCACGGGACACTCCACAATATGTATCATTTGTCAGAAGTCCTTTAATGCCGGCCTATTGACGGCATTAGTAAAAACCCCTTTTAAAATGACTAGAAACTGCCGCTAATCCCCTCCTCACCTGCAGCAGCAGCTTACAGACGTGGGGCTTGCCCTTGGCTGCAGCCTCGTGCAGCGGCGTGAACTTCCACAGGTCCGCCACGTTGACCACGGCGCCGTGGATGAGCAGCAGCTCGGCCACCTCGTAGTGACCGTAGGAGCAGGCGTTGTGAAGAGGCACCAGGCCACTGGGTCACACCAGAGCACAAACAGATCCTCCGTCAGTGTGACAACGCTTATCGGAGGAGGAGAAGAAACCCACCGGAAGGCGGAACTCCTCACCCTCTGTCTTTGGCGTGGACGTCCGCCCCGTGCAGGAGCAGATAGCGCACCACGGACACGCGGTTGTAACCCGCCGAGAAGTGGAGTGGCGTGGACTGGCGCC
Organism: Novumbra hubbsi; assembly: GCA_016801125.1. Classification (NCBI taxonomy): domain Eukaryota; kingdom Metazoa; phylum Chordata; class Actinopteri; order Esociformes; family Umbridae; genus Novumbra; species Novumbra hubbsi. The sequence continues at coordinate 33,757 of JACXGK010004358.1, read as the reverse complement.
CCTCCGCGTCCCGGCAGTTGACGTTCCGCATAGTGCACAGCTTCTGCAGACACCGTTAAGACAGCATGTTAACAGGAAGACAGCGTGTTACCGGGAGACAGCGTGTTACCGGGAGACCGCGGGTTAGCAGGAAGACCGCGGGTTAGCAAGACCACTACTGTTAGCGTCTGAAATAAATGCTTAGTAATATTAGTTCTATAACATTATGGCATTGACTGGTTGGAATGTACTAAATATCTTGGAATTAGGTACCTTAACAATCTCCAAATCGCCAGACTTTGATGCTTCTAGTAACCTAAGTTCCACATGAGTGTTTCCCAACAAATGTCCTATTCAGAAAGAGAATTATTAGCAATGACCATTTAAACTCAACTGTAAATGTAAAACAATCTGTATTAAGAAAATCTAAGCAATGGTTAGGCGGATAAAAATATGCATTTGATAACATAGTAAACAAGAAAGGCCACTATAAATGAAGAGACATTTTTATAGAATACAGTGTATGGACTAAGCTTGTCTAACACTTCAAAATATTGTTTGATTTAATAAAAATAATAAATAAGACATTCAAATGACTCAAGAGGAGCCAGAAGATCAAAACCATTTCCTGAGCCGATCCAACCCAACCCTCCTCCCACGGCTGATGGACAGTCAGTATCCTCGCTAATAAACCGTGTCAATGGCGCAGAACGAAATAGATCAAACTAAAATGAACGAGTCAATAAAATAAAACAGTAGAGTGACCCAAAAGGAAACAATCAATTGCGAAATGTACATCACTAACAAAAACAGGGTCAGTCCTAAAAGCATTTCTACTTGTCCAATGGCAGCAACTCATCTGTAATCATTTAACCAGAACTTGATACTCATTGGTAAGGTGCATCCAGCCAAACACCTTCGGTCGTGAGGTTTACTTCAATAGGATAGCGTTTCCATCACCACTTCTTGGAACACACACAAGTTCCCAACGTTCCCAACGTGTCAACTTGTCGGACAAAGCAAATCTCATGCAGCATGACATCACTTGCTGAACAACTGTGTATGAACACACAGTAATTGACACTCAAAATAAGACCACAATTTATTTTTGTATGTATATATATTTATGAATCCGGCGGGTTTCATTGGATCATAACATAATAGCGGGGTCCACCTACCGTCTAGTATCTCCTGCACGCTCTCGCCGCCTGGCTGGGAGGTGCCGTGTGGGGACGTGATGACCGGATCGCAGCCGAGTTTCAGGAGCAGACGGCAGGTCTGGAGGTGGCCACGGAGGGCCGCGCGATGCAGAGCGTTCTGGCCCAGTTCGTCCCGGGCATTGACCTACAGGACAGAAGGAATATCCACAACTAAGGCGCGGCCGCACACAGAATGTATTATTGACGCGCAGTAAACCGGTATAGTTTCGATTCAACTATCAGGATCTTTGTCAGGCCTCAGGGGACACAATCAGCATATTTTTGCTTGATAGGGAAAGACAGATTAAAATACGGATACCTTGGTTCATTTTGACTCTTAACAGTGAAGCAAAACATCTGTGGCCAGAACCATTCATCTTTGAGGAAGTAGGGATAAAGATATTGGAGTAGATATTGTGTCTCTATACAAATTAAAATGTCTCTATTTATCTCATTAAAATTCAGAGTTTGCATAAATGTACTAAAATAAAAAACCATAATAACACTTAAACTAACCTTTGCTTCGTGTTTCACCAACACCTCGATTATGTCATTGTGGGATTCGTCAGACGCCAGGTGCAAAGGCGTAAGGGAGCTTAGAATAAACAATACCACAGTCATCATCATCACGTACAGACACTTTCTTCTATGGGTTGCACAACGGAACCTATATCAACCCGTAGTTTATCATTTTATGGGAGCGGTCACATTCACCCGCATTATTGTTGGTAAAGTCAACAACGCTAAGTGCAAAGCAACGGTTAATGGTTTGTGGTGTCCGTGAACATAACCCCTCAGCAGTACTCACTCCTTATTTCTCCCATTTACATGTGCACCGTTCCTCAGCAGTAGCTCACACACTTGTTTTCTCCTGGGATAGGGAGACGTGGCTGCACAGTGCTGTTGAGAAAAAAGGTTTTTGAAAGTGCAGCTTCGCTTAAAAGCGCAGACTGACACAGACAAATGTGCCACGGAAGGTGACACTGCCACACATGGACTAGACCATCAGCATTAACACCTTCAGTACGCGGGGCGATCCAGGAGAACGGCCTCTTACCAGAGCGGTTTCATGGGTAAGAGGATGCTTGAATGTGACGGTATCCAGTGACAGGTGCTTCTTAAGGCGAGCCATATCCGCTTCACGAGCTGCCTGAAGCACGGCATGACCGCTAAACTCATCTGTAATACAGAGCATTTCAACTGTTGCATGAGGAAAACAGGGAATCACATCACGCTGTTGCCAATGACTCAAATGATTTGGACTTATCATACAAATATTTTGGGCGACAATAAACATAAGGAATAAAGGACTGTGGCTTACAGGCCAGCCGTTGTTGGAGCTGGGACGTGGTGGACTGGTCAATGGCACTCTTGTTGTGGCAATTTAGGGAAGTGGGATCGGCTCCATAGCTGAGGAGAAGGGAACACACGTCCACCCTGTTCTTGGAGGCGGCCTCGTGCAGGGGGGTGAACTGCCACAGATCCAGGGCATCCACACAGGCTCCGTGCTGCGTCGCCAAGGGAAGGGCCAATCCAAAGGAAATGTTCGTCCCAGGGAGACAAACATTTCGTCAAGGCACAGTTCAATGCTTAACAGGCACGGGGTGAGAAATGCGGATTTGATGCGCAACGACAGGGAAATGCATGAAGGGACGATGTGTTTCAAACATACCTTTAGCAAAAGCTCAGCAACTTCGTAATGTCCATATGAACAGGCGTTGTGAAGAGGCACCAGATCACTGTAATGTCAAAGGCAGTCATGCATCACCATGTTTTGCGGGAGCAGCATTGAGAAGACGTGGAAGGCCTCCCCCGTAGCACACCACGACAACAATGACGTTACTGGGACGATGAAGGCACACAGGCCGGGTCCTACCCTTTGTCTCTGGCATGGACGTCAGCCCCGTGCTGTAACAGCAGCTTCACTGTCCTGACGCGGTTGTAGCCAGCTGCCAGATGCAGAGGGGTGGACTGATAGGCACAACACACAGAGGACCGTCCGGGCACACATTTGTTTGTTTGACCAAAATAAACAAAAATGAATATTCATAAAAATGACGTTTTTTTTTTTTTTTTTACCAGCTAGGGAGAGAGTGGGACCTACCTCGCGGCCATCATGAGCATGACAGTTCACATTTAATGGTGTCAGCAAGCTCAGAAGCGTGGCTTCATCCCCAGTCCTATGAAAGCATCAAATACAAAGATGTAGAGGACCATCTTGACCGCACTTTGGCGAAACAAGGAATCAGAATGGTTGTTAATTAAGAATCCGAGGTACGGGCACCTTGCACTTTCGAGCAGGTCATCTTTTCTATATTCACCTATGTTGAAGAAAATGTAAAAAAAGGACAAAGAAAAGATCAGGCCATTTATTACGAGGAGATGAAGCACAATAGTTATCCTGTGGCCATGCCACAACAGATGCAATGAGTACTAACTAATTCATGCGATGGGTGTTTCTAAAAGGTTTTCAAATAAACAAGGGCCTCTCACCCACCAGTCAACACTGCTCTGGTAGACCTCTCGGCCAGGTCTAGTGCCGTCCTTCCGTCGGTGGTACGAATTGTCGGTTCTGCACCATTTTGCAGAAGCGCTGGAATACCAAACTCACAATAAACACACACAGGACACCGGGAAACAACCTACGCCACGCAAACAGTAACCAGACGATACCACAATGAGCTTTCGCACACCCATCACAGACAGGTGTATCTACGACTGAGTATATTCCGGAGATGTGAGCACAACTCTTAAAGACATTTAAGAACAATCTTGAAGGAGTATGTTTCCCAGAATCCCACGGTACCAATGCAGACATCGACCCTCCCCTTTGCGGCGGCCTCGTGGAGGGGCGTGTAGCTCCAGCTGTCCTTGGAGTTGGGATCGGCCCCGTGGTGCAGGAGCAGGTCCACCACCTCGGTGTGGCCGAAGGAGCAGGCGTTGTGAAGGGACACGAGGCCTCCATCATCCCTGGCGTGCACATTGGCTCCATTCCGTAGTAGATAGTCCACCACATCCCAGCGGCCGAATCCTGAGGAAAACATGTTATGGGTTTTCGTGCTCCCAGTCTGCAGAGTCATGGCTGGCCTTACAGCGGTTGGAGTCATAGTCAGAGTTTGTAATTACCGTTGGCCCTAGGGTTGCTGTTTACTAAGAAATGTGGATATGTGAAATGTAAAATACTATAATGCAGAAATGAATCAATACATCCTTATGAATCAAGAGAATCCTTTTGTTTTTCCCAACTGGTGTTATAAGGGAAAGTGTAGCTGCACTAGACCACAAGCATCTTGGATTATTGTGTTACAATATGATTCACCCTGCAAGGTCTCTTGTACATTCGGCAACGTCATATGGTATTTTCGCAGTGTGAAATAATGTTTCATGCGATTAGCAAACATAAATCTACTTACCAGCGGCAAAGTGCAGCGGGGTGGATTTCCTACCCGCGATGTCTCTACTGTTTACATCCTCTGCTGTGACAAGCCTTTTCACTCGCTCCAAGTCTCCGTTTCTGCAGGCCTCGAAGAGCTCTCTTCTTGGCTCACCGGTCCTTGGTGTATTTACTCGCAGAGAGTCAACACTACTCAATACCGATACCCCTGAACACTGTTGAGTATTCATCGGTGTTGTGACATTTTCGTAAGCGTACAGCTTGGAATTTGCGTAAGCAGACCCCCAAAAACGTGCTACGGAAGCCATGAAAACTGAATGTTTCTGCGAATTTATCGCATATGCATGTCGTTGCAAAACTTGTAAATTGCGATTACAATATTACAATACACTTGTAATTGGCGTCAGTGTATGACTGTCAGTATGAAATAATTTATGGCAACGATAATATGGGCGCTGTCAATAAGCAGCCTATCAAGTCCACATAACATTCGACAGAATGGTTTGGATAAGGGCTTCCGTCATTTTGCGAATCTCCTCAATAAACAAAGTATCGATCAACTCCATACGGCATAATTGCTCAAAGCAAAAAGGTCGACATTTCCTTAAGCTCCAATACTGGTGACTCCCAGCACCTACCTGTTCGCCCAAAACAGACCGAATTATTTGCACGCATCACGTTTGCAAACCAAGACTTGCAAATTACAATTATTTAGACTCCTTTTAATGATGAATCCACTAACGAAGAATTAACAAAAATTGGTCATACTGACATATTGTTTTTTTTCATGAGGAAGATGTCCTTAAATGTCTGTCCACTGCTGCAGTTCCCTACTCCGCACAACCATAGGTGGTGCTAACGCGCACATTTTCGCTGCTGGGATTCTTTCATTGGTTATACCGCAGTAAACAGGGGGACGAAGAGCCAATACAGCGCTCGTTTCCCGTCACCCTGTTTAATGTAAGATAACCAATGAAAAAATCGCACACGGATCCCATTAGCTAAAATCTGTGCGTTATACACACACTATATAGCGCTCGTTTTTCGAGCTGGGGTGATACGCATGAAAACCACACTATCGGTTCTCACAGAATATTGGAAAACAAGCACTTGTCTAGGTAGACGGGGAAGAAGGGGGGCTGACGAACAGTATACGTTCATTTCGTTTACGTCGAGTGCAGATTGAAAACGTTATTGAAATGTCTTATCTAATGTTGGGAAATCTAGCTAACTACTGACAACCAGTTAAAACCCTGTGGTGCATTCCGCATTTATGCCGGAGCCTGTTCTATGCATACGGCAGTGGAGGAAGGTTGTTGTCATCCCAAGACCATGTTCACCAGAGTAAATGTACAAGCAGGTTTTAAGGTCAGCTGTTTCATCACTCCACTGCCATGGTGGTTACATTTCACCTGTGGAATTTGTTGAAACTCGGTTCCGTTTTGTGAAAACAGTTAACTTGAATGTGGTCATGTTGATTTTAATACACTTAAATTACCTACAATATCATTATTGTCTAAAAATCAACTCAGCCAGAGCAGAGGTCTCAGTTTTAAGCAGCTACCTCATATCTATTCAGGGTAGTTCTACCATCAGATTTTCCATTACAGAACATACAACAATTAATTGTCGTAATATTGTACCACTTGACATATTGGTCCATTGTGCAAACCATAATCAGGCTATAAGACTAATTTTCCATTATAGGAATACAAAAGCTTTGATTATAAACAGAAATCACAACACTAAGTTGTGAATATACCAGAATCATTAAATATTGTCTTGGGCCAGTGCCTTTGGCAAAGGGAAGTATAAAGATTGGGATCTAAAAATACATCTTTGTCCCTGAGACAAGTAATTAACATTACTGGCTTTTATATCTACGAATAATTCCAATGACAATACGTTGGAAGAGAAACCAGGTAAAATGTGCACTTTGAATGACATTAAATTATGTGAAAACCAAGCCTCAATCAGGACATTTTTCAGTACAATAAAAGTTTTTCTCTGCATTCATTTTAGTGCTGCCCCTTTATTTAATATGTTTGATTGTAATAATTTATGAAAATCTGACATTTTCATACAGTCATTTGACAGTTTTTATACTTTTTTAAGTGTGATATGACAAAACAACAACAACTGACATATATCAGGAACTCTGGAAGGTGTTATTGTTTCCGCCAGACCCAACTGCAGAAGACAAGCAAGGCCACAGAGCTACTTTCCTTTACAAACTGGATAGCCCGGTTACATTACCTAAAATAGCATCCATATTTCTTGAGAGAGATAATGTGGACATATGAGGCAAAGATTAACATGTACCAAAATGTTGGCAAGAGCAAAGTGTGGAGAAAGAAAGTCTGTTATGCTTTGGGTATTTGTGATTGCCGACTGTAGCGTTACAATATATTCAGATATGTACATATACATCTTGTCTGCTATAGTATAAGCAACAGCCTACAATCTACAATCTTGCATGCAAAATATATTTCTCTAAAAATAATACTAAGTTTATTTAACTTCTATAGCGCTTTTCTAAATATAAGAGCATCATTTTAATTTTATATTACACTTTTAGTGACCTGTACTAGAAAAATATTTGAAATGATCAAACCAGTATGTACACAAATATACTGAAATAAATGCTAAGAAACCTTGGTAGTGTAAGCTTTAACTGTCCCAGAACCAATTCTTTCCTAAAAGCAAATTTGACTTTACGGTGTTTTTTTTTTTAAATAGGGGGCGATATTCATCCAATTCACATGCATCTTAATCCTATTTTTGCTAGGAAAATTTTGCTATATACACAGTATTCCAGTTGCTAAATACAAGCAGACAACATGGATTCTACAAACGAGTATTGTTGAGTAGTTTAATGATTCGGTTTGCTATTGTAGACAAATTACTTTCTGTTCAGTCTTGGTGAATCGAATCATGGGAATCATATGAATTTAATCGTGAGAAGTAAAGATGAGGCAATGGCCTCCGTTGTGAGTAGCGTCGCTGCAAACCTACTTTTTTTCGATAGGCGAAGTGGAATTGGGCATTTAAAATAAAGGACGTTGAAAATTAATGTGCTGTACTAGTGAGTCTGAACTCAAGAAAAAAAACCTAAGGTAAGATAAAGCCTATGATACCTGGGCTATTTAATTCCGCACAGTGGAAGCGAGGGGAAGTGTTCTTTTTTGTGGATAGCTTTAACTGTATTTTCAAAGAACATCTTCCCAATGAATCTATAAGTGCAAAGTATGCATACCTTGCAGCAGGACGAAATAGCGTGATGATTTCTCTCAAACAGGTTGATATTTCTTTAACAAAGTCAAATAAAAATCCTGAAACTACATAGAAACACGGCAGGTCAAGTTTCTTACGAACTCTTTGTGTTCATTTCCTGAAGATATTGCGAGATCCTCCTTATGGTGTTTGAAAATATTTGTCAGTGGGAAATGGATTAGACTACATATAGAGTTCAACTTGAATATTAGTTTAAGTAGTTTATTCGAATAATTTTTATTATTGTTGATACATGATCACATACGTATTTTGAACAAATTCGTTTTTCTTAACACCTGTTATTTAGAATGTAAAACTGTTACCCTGATGGGGACTGAAACCCTGGCCCGAGTGATGTTTGCTATCGATCAAGCCATTAGCCAGGTTAACATACGTGTTTGCTTGTAACTCCAGCAATCCAGCTTAACTTCCTTCTACACGCATTTAGCCACAATACCAACCAGCAAACATACAAAACAATCTCATGTTGAAGTTACTAGGTGTCTATTATGTTTGCTGTTAATTTGAGCTCGTTCGACAAACTTGCGTTATACCGTTTATGGAATTTGTGCTCAAATGATAGAATATGATGTAATGCCTCAGGCTTATCCTCAACATATTATACAATATGTTATTATAAAATAAATAGTAATGCATACCGTAAGAATATATATATATATCTCAAACAGTAAGTAGTGTGCTTTCATTTACCGCAGTTGTGAAACACAAAAAAGCAACCAGTAGAGGTCTATCACGACTCTAAAATCAAATGTATTACCATCTGCACTCAGTGTCCAGCGACGTAGCTTGAATCGCCTACAGTACCTTGGGCGGGACGGAAGACGAGCCACACAAAGCTGGTTGCTGATTGCGTGAGCGTTTTTTGTTTTGGCTTCTCCATTGGCTGTCAATTTGTGTTCTTGCGAAGCTCTATGCAAATTGCCCCATGTACGGATGGAGTCGGTATAGCGCTTTGGTCACTGTCTGCAGAGCTAGTCTGAAGAGAGGAAGGGGGCGTGCCACTCAGCATTCAGGATACTCAAATACATTTAATTGTAATGGCTTGATAACAGAGTTCCTATTATTTTTTGGCATGTTAAGTTGGACGGTAATCATCAGCAACAATTGCGTGTTTGGCCGTTTCAACTATTTTCAATGAATTGCACAAGGTAAGCTCACAGTTCGTGAAAGACGAATCGCTTCGATGGAACGAACTGAAGCCTAGAGATTGAATGCTGCATGGATTTTTAACTGCGCAATGAATGAAAACAAAGTTTTTGAATCTCCGTTGACCTTTCTTCTCTGTTTAAATTATCGTAACTTCATTCACTTAACCGTTCTATTTTACCTGGGATACTTATTCTTTGATTCGTATTGAATGCCAACTAATTTAGCCCTAAGCCATTAGTCTAGATAAAAGGTCATCTATTAATACCCTACTGTCCCTATTATCGATTTGAAGTTGAGAATGCAGTCGACCGTGCTAACTCTGTTATAGTGTGAGGAATGACAGAAACGTTAAAAAACTTCAAAAAACATTCTATCTTCTGGAGTTTTCATTACTTATTACATTCTTAAGTAAATACATGATATGAGGAGGGTCGCTGGTAAAGTTTGTTTTATATATACATCATTGAATGAAAGTGTAGTTTGAATAGGCCTAAAAGGTTATTCCTTTTTACACAGCATATCCTGTATGCAGACCTCAATTATTAGTTGTATAACTTTATTTCGCCACTTCCCCCATTTGCTAACTATTGTAGGCTTCGCCTAAACACGCAGCCTTTCCATCCGTATTACTGCTAACCCTATGGTGCTTTTGTTTTTCAACAGAGTCCTACACATGCTAAACCCTCGGCCGATGCCAGGTTCCATCATGCCAGTAGATGTGGCAATGAGGATCTGCCTGGCAAGCTCTCCACCCCTCCGCAGCTTTCTCAGCACGTACGAGGACTGCCGGTCGCGGAATCTGGTGAACCGCTACCGACCTCTGAGGCCGTGCATCAGCTCTAAGCAGGAGGTGGAGGCCCCAGGTCTGGGATGGAAGAATCCAAAGGCCAAGGGCAAGAAGCGTGTGGTGTTTGCAGATTCAAAAGGGATGTCCCTAACGGCCGTTCACATATTCAAGGAGTTTGAGGAAGACCCGTTGTCTGACCTGCAGTTTGACCTGTCTGACCTGGCCAACGCCACTGGCGGCCTCAAGGTTTCCACAGAGAAAAGTTTCACTCTGGACTTTCCTCAGCCGGCTGCAGACTACCTCGCGTTCCGGAACAGGCTGAAGAAGAACCACGTGTGTCTGGAGAACTGCACGTTCCAGGAAAGCTCTCTCACCGGCACCGTAAAGGTCCGGAACGTAAGCTTTGAGAAGTCCGTCGCCATCCGGATAACGTTGGACTCGTGGAAAACCCACACGGACGTTGCTTGCACGTACCTGAACAACGTGTACGGTTGTTCGGACACGGACACCTTTGCTTTCACCGTTGACATGCCGAGTTCGGTGCCTTCACACGAGCGCGTGGAGTTCTGCATATGCTACGCCTCCCGGGGTCAGATGTTCTGGGACAACAACGATGAGAAGAACTACAGGTTGCTCCACAACGATACTGACGCCGACCAGAACAGCAGCCCCTCGGTCCAGACCACCACACCCGTTGAATTCAAGAGAGATGGAAAGAAGCCCGAGATGGAGTTCGACCAGTTTGGGAGCCCGAGGACGTCCAGTGGATTCTTTCCTGAATGGCAGAGCTGGGGACGCATAGAGAGCACAGCCCCATACTGGTGAGGCAACGAGGTCCTTTATAAGAGCAAGCTACAAGAGGCTCAAAGTCATATAATATATTTGCTTGAAGTTCATGGCGCAGGTGTCAACAAACAGTGTGACTGGGAATGAAGAGGTAACTACAGTATGAACAGTTATACATTTAAGTGTGACTCAACAGTTGAGGCTGTTTTGGGGCCCTAAAACTGACTGTGTTTTGTCACTACAAAGGAAAGGTTCAGAACGGTTTGAAGACATCTATAAGCAACCGTTTGAGCCTGTTATCACTAGTTGTGGTTACCGAGTTAACCCCCGTATCGCTGTGACGAGTACGCAACATAAAGCATTGTGGTAAAATGCAATCATAGGCACACAAATATTGTGATTGAAATTGCCTACAATTGACAACAACTTGCAATGGGAATTCAAGGTGCAGAGTTGTCTAGGACATGGTTTAGATTTTTATAGTGGACAACACTTTTACCGTTGATTCAAATATTTTATAGACTTGAAATGTGTTAAATCCTTAATTGTATTTGTAACATAACTGCCTTCCTTTGTAAAGTCACTTTGATTGTCCACTATTTATAATAGAATGGCATTAGTTTACCACCTGTATTCACAGTAAGGCTTTTCCATATACTAGATGGCTGCAGATTTTGGAGCCCGCACTTTAGTTAATATTTTCAAAAGAAGTTCTAAGTTTTAAATGTAAATTGAGATCTGTTTGGTGTGTTTATTTCAGCATAATTAGTTTTACTTTATCTTTAATAGCTTGGCTAGATGTACAGAAAGGCACCAGAATGTCAGTTTATTGGTAATTCACCCAAATGTTGCCAGACGTAATATACCATTTCAGAGCAGATTTGCACTGACTGAATACAGTATGCCTTTAAAATTGTGCAAAAGTGATGAAATAAGAAGTTAAATGTGTGTAATTTGGTACAATATAAATGCACTTCATATTGAAGTTGTCCCAAATGCCATGGTTGCAATTTGATATAATACTTCAGGGGAAATATATAATAGCAATACAGGTAAATATGCACGTTGTGACCAGAATATGAATAGCAATTACTGTAGGTGTTGGCCTTAAAGGAGCACCTCCCTTTTAGTGCACAGTTTTCTGACATTTATTGTATTTTTGCTAAGCCTTCACATGCAAACATCTTCCTAATCTTCTCCCCTAAATGTGTGCTGCTACTGTACGTATGATATGTTCTATCTGTAATGGTTCCACTGACCCATGGTATGTGAACTGTCTGCAATGTGAATGAGTGGGGGAGTGGGAATGTCATTATTTAAGGAATGTAATAGTATGTAATGGAAGTACTTTGTAAGGAAAATGTCTGGAATAGAGTTCAGTATTAGAGGGAAATGCATTGGGACTGACGCTTTACCAGGAAGTGGTGACTTTGGTTAGCTACTTTGTTTCTGAAGTGTACATAAGCATGAAGCTGAATGTAAAGGGCTATGACCTTATAATCACCATGATCGGCTTCTTATGCAAGGAAAGGTTTTTGTAATGTAAAGATTGTTTACTGTTTTCTGTGTTTTTTGCGAAATAAAAACAACCCTAATGTTAATAGTGTGAAGGGCTTCTGACTTTCATTCTGGACTTGTGGGAGAATATAATCTATTATTCTAAGTATTATCAACTGGCATTACATTCTATCTAATGAACAAGAAGGTATGGTTAGCGTTTAGTTACAGTCCACATTAGGCATTAGGTGTTTCGTGTGGTCGAGGTTCTATATAGTACTGTGCATTTCCCAGCTTCTGCTCTGGACTCAAGGGCTTCGTAGGTTGTAGGCCTTGTGCACATCGATACACTGCACCCAGGGCCGACCCTAGGCATAAGCAACATGGGCGACTGCTTAGGGCCACGGACTGCTAGTGAGTATCGACCACTAAAGGAGTGGGGGGCTTTTGCTTAGGGCCCTTAATAGGCTAGGGCCGGCACTGCCCGCACCCTTTCTCAACCACTCTGAGCCGGGCGAGACTGACATGCATGTCTTTGACATTTGCCCCCGCTTGAAAACATCTAAGTGCTAAACGTGCTGCTCTGTTTTAAAGTAACTGCAGTGACCTTTGGGGCAGGTAGATACACTGCTCCAGAAAACTAAGGGAACATGTAATAATCCCAGGATAACTTCAGCAATATCAATCTGTCCAGTTAGGAAGCACACGCAATTGTAAATCAAAGTCACCTGTTTTGGTGCAAATTAAAGTGACTACAGGAGAGGCAACAGCAAGACAACCTCCAAAAAGGGAATGATTTTGCTGGTGGTGGCCACAGACAATTGCTGTCTCCTTATCCGTCCTGACTGATTCCTCTCTAGTTGTGCAGTTTGCTAGTGTCCTTGTCACTACTGGTAGCTGTATCGCATTTAGGTTGCACCGGTCTCAAGCGCATGGAGGAGATACCAGTAGATTGTCCGCTGCACGAGGAAAGACGGACCGGGCCGTAGAAGGGCATCAACCACTCCTGGTGCTGATAACATTTCAAATGGTTGTGTCACTGGCTCCCTGAAGTGGTTCTTTCCCCTGCTCAACTGGCATAGCCGGTTAAATAAAGACGAAGAACAATTGACCCCAGTGTATAGTAGGAAACTGTCACCTGGTCCTTGCAGATGGTATAACGTCTACAATTTGCACAGTCCAAATGTAATCTGATACCTGCGGAATCAATAACTCCTGGTTTGTTCTGCATGCTAATGGGCCGATCTTTTTGTGACATTTATCTGCTTGTACAATTTTAAAAAGTATTCTTTTGCCGGAGCACTTAGGTGGAGCCGCCCAGGACGAGGGAATGTCACTGACTGAGTGACTGACTAACCTTTGTTAAACAGCTTAATGGTTAGAGATGCCGTCTGCCACACAGGAGCCCGGGGACAAAACAAATTAGGATTAGTTGAAGATTAACTAGAGCGTCAGGATGCTACCCCACTCCACAGCGTGGCCTAGTGGTCCCAACAGCAGTTTCTACGTGCGTGGGAGTTTGCCGCCAGGATAGTCTACGCTATTGCGGCCATCAGTTTGCCAGAGTGCTGTTTATGTTGTGATGGACGCACCGCAACGGTAAAGTGCTTGAAGTGTTGAGTTGGTTAAAGTGTGGGCAACTATTTGACTTTTTGAAGAACTACATTAACTATGCAAAAAAATTAACTTACAAGTTGTATAAATGTTTTTCCTTCCACGATGGTCTGAGAGTTGTTGTATGTGTTTTTGCTTCTGTTCCACCTCTGTCTGTAAGTTCAACTGTTTTAATGGAACACGTGAATATAGTGACCTGAAACCAAATAATTGATTTAAATTGCAAATAACTAGTTGATGATCATTGTTTTCATTATAGATACATTTTAGCTCATAGCCAGCCATCTTTAGAAATTGGTTTCTAATTTATGGGCAGCTGTTCTTCAATCCCGCTCCCTTGTGGACTTCTATTCATGGCCAAACTAGGTTTGTCTAGATTTTCTTTCTTGTTTTAACATATTTGGACACATATTCTCAACTTATGCTGCGCAATGACATTTTTATAGATTTTTGACAAATGATTGCAAAAAATATATTTTGCTAGTTTCCAATCAAATTAAAAATAATTCCAGACACAGTACACAGCCTTCAGTTGTCATTAAATCAATAACTAGAATCTGCAAGCCAGATCAGTATGGACATCACCACTTTGGAAACAGGATGTTTCATCATTGATAGAGTTTGGTCATATTTTGTTGGTAAAATGTGTTTTAGCAGCCGGGAATGGTATTTCTCAATTCATTTTCACTGGATCACAACATTAGAATATACTTCTTTACATTGTTTTTCTCTTATTCCATGTACTGTATTTACAGCACTGTGCAAAAGTGTTATGCCACCTGGAAAAAGTTATCATATATATTATTAGAATAAATACAAATAAAAAGTGCTTGCTCAGCATTTGTTATTGGGTCATCTGGCACCAAAATAAACACTTTGACCGTCAGAAGAAGTCTTTCAAGAAAAGCCCTTGCAGGTCATGTTGCAGCTATGAAAACTGTTTTTTTCTTCAACACGCCCTGCAATGTTTTCTTCTTCAACACGCCCTGCAATCGTCAAAGCAAGTACTTTGGTGCCAGATGACTCTGCCAGATTCTGAACAAGCACTCAACTGTATTTCCACATTCACTCAAGGAACATACCTTTATGAACAGTTCAATAGATGCTGCATTTCTTATCAATTACCTTTTGGACAAAACTATGAATTCTTGCTACTTATTATTTTATGAAGGTTAATTTGGTATTGATTCTAATGGGTTTACTGAATTGTGTTTTGAGAAACAAATAAACACATCTCTATTTAATGTTGAGGTCAGAGAAGTGAAACAAATATATTATTTACAGTATATATTTTGGGCATTTCCATGATTATAGGTCATGAGGTCAAACAGAAGAATGCCCTCTATACGAACTTCAAGTTCAAATGTATCAAGTTCATAAAATGTTTGTGATTCGTCAAAACTGCCTTGAGTAACATTTTGTTTGATTGTTGGGTTGGGCTTCCTAATGTTTCACTAGACTAGGTTCCTTCCTTTGTGCACAGCACATTCAAATGTTTCAAAAGACGCATCAAAAGCATTTCATCACCTTGGAATTAACCACCATTTGTATAAATGCTGATTTACTTAACATGGTTTTGATACTCTAGTTTGATGTGAAAACATTGTAGCTGTAATAGCTTAATGAGACATGACATATTGGCAGACAAAGATGTGATTAAAATTCCATCCATTATTTTGTAATTACAAAATGGTCCACTACAGTTTTAGAGAGTAGACACTTGTCTTTTCATCTGATACAGTTCCAGTTTACAAAAATAGGTTAAAAAAATACATAATTTTACGGTTGATTTGGTCTCTGGATTGTGGATACAAGACAACCCAGAAAAGACATAGGAAATGGTTCTATTGTATGCCTTCATCTGGAGAAACGTGTGTCATGAGTGACGTGTTTAGTCTCTTGTTTAGGAACATACCTACAGTACACACACAAAATAATGATAGGGATGCTTTTATTATGTCAATAAAAAAATGACGCTCTCTTAAGAACTCCTTTTTACTGACCTCCAGATAATTTGAACCCTGGGGTCTGAGCTGCACTGGCCCTGGGCCAGAGCTACAAGTGCAACAGGCCTCAACCAAGAGAGTTGTTGTTAAGATAAAATGCATAGCCTGTGACGAGCTATGCTTGACATCATTTAAAATTTTTACACTATCCAGTGGACCCAGGTCAGTCAGTGTTGGAATGTGTCTGCCAAAGTACGTCAGACTGGCCTCTTATTCGGGGGCTGTTATCACACTGCTCTGTGCAGACTGGTAAGTACTGGTGTCCCTATGAGCTAGAATGTAGAACATGCAGGCAACCAGGCCACCACAAGGAGTCACTAATGTGCCACTAGGCAGCGCATATATGATTAATAACTCCCCGAACCTGGACAGAGCAGAACGATTGCCCTTAACAGGACACCCTGGCTAATCCGCACGGCAATGTCTAAAATGTGTGGCGGAACCAAACACTATGTTGAAAGCAAATATTTAATTGGTGAGAAAACCTGCAAAATGTCGACCCAGTTGGATCTGCCCAGCCACTGGGCTTCGGCACCCCAATAAAATGACTTTGTGCAAAGTATATCTCTGGTGTGCATTAAAGTATTGACTGTACTGTCAATTAAGTGTGTTCTGATTTTTTTTACTATTACAGAGGTCAACTAGAAGTTCAAAGCCTATAGAATGCAAGCTATCAGAACACACCAAAAATCTTGCACTCTTGCTGGGCTACATCTGTTCGGTCCAGGGGGACTCTGGAATGTGGAAAACCATGAGGAAATAGAAAATAAACAAACAATATAAGGTTAAGCATGCAGTAGTCACAGAGTTCTTGGATAAGAATGCAGTTTTATTTTGTTCAAAATTAATAATGGAGACAGAGAGGTATGCACATAAAATCAACAGAAATCCATGAAATTGCTGCATGCATCCTTTGCCAGCTTTTCATGTGAATGAGTGATCTCAAATGTTCTTAATTAACATAATATCAGCATTGACATCAGCACAACATTTCTATCACATGTACATTGTAATTTTGCTGATGTGATTGTCCTGAGAGACCTACAGACCACATTATTAACTGTATATAGCACATTATTAACTGCTGATAGCACATCATGTACTTATAGTTCTTTACATTGTGTTTACTTGGATGGGTTTGCAAAGTGAAGGAAGCTGTGAACGAATGAGTGAGAATCTGTTTGGATTGGGGTCTCAGAGTTTCAGGCAAATATAATAGTGTTCTCACATTTATTACATCTGTTCAAGCGGCAATTTTCAAATATTTTCACTGTGATCAAATTAAATACTGTTTCTTATGTGAAAATCCTACGTTTTCCATGTGACTATATATTTTTTTCATGTAAAAAACAACATTTACAAAAATGTATTTAAAAAAACCAACTAAGCTACAACAGAAAAGTAAATAAAGTAGAAATTGGGGTTTATTGAATGACCAAGTCAAAGCCCAGAATGAAATCTGTTGAAAAGCTGTGGGGTGACTTATAGATATAGATTTCATTTCAGCATGATATAACAGACTTACTGTATATTCTCTAAATATAAAAAACACACATAGCCTCTTCATCCAAGACCGTGATACTCAGCTCATCAAATCAAAACAATAGAGCTATGGGAACATACTATGTAAGATTGTTTAAATAAAAATGCCTTAAGATCCTTCATATCATAGTGGAATTGTTTTCACATTTGATGTACACTCATATTGGCCTGGTTCATGGGGTCAAATGTTCATTGAAGTTGTTGTCACATGATAGCTACAGTACCCTCATATCAATACCTAGGTGTGTTTGAATGCGCTCAGAGCCTTGGGCACGGGGCATCAGGATTACAGAGATCCTTTAAAACAGGCGGAAATTAAAAATGCACTTCAAAGACTTGACTTTTTCCAGCGCAGCCCGTTGGCTTTACCCCGGGCCCGCTGAAAGCCTCCAAGAATGTTCTGGTAATGAAAACATCAAGGCCCGACAATCCCGGCTATCCCCTCTTCCTTCCGTCCACAGAACCGCTTGAGCAGGAGCTCTGCTACTGTCATTCACCGAAAAACGCCATTCTTCATCCTCTCAAAAGCTTTACAATGTAACGGTATATACACCTTAAGGGATGGGTAGTCAGCAGTGAAAGCCAGCGTACCTCAGTAGGCGATGACGAGATGGTGCCTCACAAAAACACGAGCACATGATTGGTCGGTCACTATGCTTGTCTTATATGATTTACAATGGAACTCATGTGCAACGGGATAAAGTGGCCTTAGGTTCTTGCTGGCCTAGGTGTCCTGAGAGTCGGGGATCTACCCTGTTTGCTAATCGAAGTAGCAGGGGGTTCAGGATAGAGATATGTAACCATGGAATCAAAATAAATGAATGAAATGGAACTTTACCTTTTTTATGTATCTGTTAAGGGTACAGGTTGACCTTCAACACAGCAAATTGTTTATTTCAGCAAGGAACCCAGACCTAGACTAAAGTCACTTTTACAGCTGGGCCCTGTGTATACATGTCAACACATACAGTTCAGGAATGCTGAACCAATAAGAATCAAAACAACTTTCAAACCAGCCCAGTGTGAGTAATGACAGGAGAACACAATGGACAATGGTTTATTATGGGAAGCCCATGTGTCAAGGCCTGTGCGACATTGCCAAACAACCCATGTTTCCAAAAGGCAAGTTCTGGCAGCCTTGAAGCCCAGAGATGCCCTAAAAAGCTTTCCTACCAAAAGCCCAAATCATGGCCTATTAAATTTAGTGCGCTCTCATTTGCATTCAAAGAGGGAGTTCTACATTCGACAAAGGATTTCAACAGGACCTTCAAGCCACAATTAGGTCAATTAGAAAGAGAAGGTTAAGTAAGGACAGGGGGTTGTTTGATGTGCAACTATTAGGATCTGCTTCCATTTCTATTCCTTTTATCTTTCCCATTCTATACTTCACAGGGTTCTTCTTTACTTTAAAGTCTGTTTCTTGCCAATTTATTTACTATTTTATTACTTGGCAACAAGTGTGAATATATTGTAAAAATAAAGGAATATGTTGGTACAATTATATAATTACTAGTACTATATTTAAATTAAAACGCTAAGTACAAGTATTAATAACAAATTATTACTGTGTAAATGGCATGTAATTTATAGGAAAAGCTAATCGACAGTGGTGTTACTTTTTACATACTTTTATTGGAATAGCTGGCTAAAGGCAAGCTGGGCTTGCCTTTATATATGCAGCTCCAAATAATTAAGGGAGCACTTAAATCACACATCGGATCTCGATAAAAGAAATATATAAAGATCTAAATCTTTACTATAAATCTTTACTATAAATCTTTACTATGGATCTTCACTATTAATCTTTACTGTCAATCTTTATTGTCAATCTTTACTGTAAATCTTACCTGTAAATCGTTACTGTATGTCTTTACTGTATATTGTGTAATTCGTTGAGAACAACATGACGTAACAAGAGTCAGAGTCCAAAATCACAAATTAATTGAGGGCTGGAAACAAACACCAAAAATTGGTAAGCAAACAAATTAATTGAAATTGCAGGCGGTTCCAACTTGCATGAATTTCATCAAGGCATCTCATGATGTGACTCAGTAGTGTGTATGTGACTCAGGCAGTGCCTGCATGCACTGCCAACAATGTCTGGGCATGTTCCTGATGAGAAGGCAGATGGTTTCCTGGGGGATCTCCTCCCAGACCTGGATCAGGGCATCAGTGAGCTCCTGGTCTGTGGCGCTACTTGGTGGCGTTGGATGCACTGATACATAACTTCCCAGAGGTTTTCAATTGGATTCAGGTCTGGGGAACGTGAGGGCCAGTTAATGGCATCAATGCTTTCCTTATCCAAGACTGGCCTACACTCTGGCCACATGAGGGGGCATTGTCCTGCACCAGTAGGAACCCAGGACTTGACGATGGGTCTGAGGATTTAACCCTGTTACCTAACAGCATGTTACATGGAGGTCTGTGCGACCCTTCAGGAATATGCCATCAACGACCCACCACCAATGGATGATGTCGCAGGCAGCATAACGTCCACCGCGGCATCTTCAGACTCTTCCACATCTGTCACATGTGCTCAATGTGAACCGTTCTCATCTGTGAAGACCTGTCAATGTTGGTGTTCTCTGGCGAATGCCAACCGAGCTGCCGGGCTGTGGCAACAGGGCCCACTAGAAGATGTCAGGCCCTCGTGCCCACCTCATGGGGTCTGTTTTTGACAGTTTGGTCAGAAACATGCACACCTGCAGCCAGCTGCAGTGCTCCTCCTGTTACAAAGGAACCGATGCTGGTCCTGCTGCTGGGTTGTTTTTCTTTCATCTTTATTTAACCAGAAAAGAAAGTTGAGCAAGGGAGACAACCACTTCCAGGTCTCAGAGCTAGTGAAATAACCATATGAAATGCTAACAGCACCAAGAAGGGTTGATGCCCTTCTACGGCTCGTCCGCCTCTCCTCTTGAAATGACCAATCCCCTGACACAGCAAACCTTCCAACTGGATGTGCCATCTTGGAGGAGCTGGACTACCTGTGCCACCTGAAGGACACTAGCAAACTGCAGAACTAGAGGGGAATTAGACAGGAAAGATAAGGAGACAATTGTCTGTGGCCACCACCTGCAAAAACATTCCTTTTGTGGGGGTTGTCTTGCTGCTGCCTCTCCATCGCACCTGTTGTCACTTTCATTTGTACCAAATCAGGAGACATTAATCACAATAACTTTTGCTTCCTATCTTGAAGTTTAATTGATTTGGTGTTATATTGTTTTGCAGTGTAGATACAGAAATGTATAGCTTAAATTCCAATGTTATTTCATTTTTGGTTTCAATTGTGCAGGGTTGTGTTTACTACTCCCACTCCCTCTAGAGTGTTCTGAGAAGACAACTCTGACTGAATATGCTGGCGTCATCGAAGCAGATTTGCGTAATTATGTGGGCTGTGGATGTTGTATGCGGAACGGAAAGGATGTGGTTCCTGTGAGCCGGTAGTTTCAGAATTTACTCGTCATTACTGTACGTAATCATACTTGTCAGGGCAATGACGGTGGTATGCTCCTTGTCAGGGCTTTGGGTCAGGGCCGTGCCAGTGATATGTCTCAGGTCAAGCCCCTACATGTAGTATGTTTCAGGGCAGGACCATACTTGTAAACTTCAGGAAAACGGTAATTCAGGTTTAATCATCAGCTAATTTAAGTGCTTGATGTAATGTCAGGTGACAGCATTCTTAGTGTCGTAGATGTAACCTGGCACATGCACAGCTTGCTTACATGACCAGATGGCAGGCATTTTCATGTAACAGGATTTACGACACAACACGGTGCTACAAGGTGCAGCTGCCTCTAATTGGGGGAAACTGTGTGCAGGCCTTGACTCCCAGGCTCATAGAGGTGCATAGAGGCATCACTGTAGCCAGGCCATGACTGTGACACCCTGGCTCATAGAGGTGCCTAGAGGTATTTAGGTTTATATTTGTTTATAGGACCGTCCTGCAGAAAGTTCCTCATTATTGTTCCTGAAAGCGAAATTGTTTGGTTTATTTTTTGCATTCGCTTTTGTATTCCATGAAGTGGAAATGTACAGTAGATGTTGTATTACAGTTTTTATGTAAATATACTGTAGATGACAAAGTAGCTTTACTTGTCACCGAGACAAGATGTTCATTTGTAAGATGTTCGCTTATTGTCCAGTTAATAGTTTAGTTAGTATTAGTTGGTGCATGAAAATCCAGGAAAGAGGGCTGGACTACCAATCTGTAAAATGTAGACAGGAATTAATATGAGGTCCACAACTCCATTGTGTGAGAACAGACCCCACTTCTTTGTCCAAACCTGTACTTCTATCAGTGTAAACATGGCACAGGGTAAGACCACAAAAAGATCTGCTGTTAGCTGTCTGACATGATAAGCAATAACAAGGCAACTACTTGACCGATCAAGGTGTAAATATCCAGGAGGATTTGTGTTTTGTAGATATTTCATGGTACATGTATGCAGATATAAATCCATTGTACAGCCCTGTTACAATGAATACATTTTACAACTAAAGCTGATGAATACTAAAACAACAAGAAAGGATAACAAAAGAAATACATTTAGTTGTCAATGGTCATAACATCCTATTTATATGATAATAATAACACTGGCTAATGCATTGATGTTTGACCATTACCTTTTTGGAGTTAAGGTGTTCCATTGCTGGTAAGTGTTATGAGTATATTTTAAAAATGTTAGCTGCTATTTAGTTGTAATTAAAGTCTTCTTATTTGTTATTACATACATTACATGCAACAAATAGGCTGTAATATAAAAGTTTACCCAGTACAGTAAATGACATTAATGCCTGTTGTAGCTCTGTTTTGACATGAAATAAAATGATAATTAGTTAAATGGAATACATGTTTTGATAAAAATAGTATGTGTCAAAGTGCAAATCATGCAATGTTCAGCATAGCAAAAGAAAACCTACATAGTCAAGCTAACCTAGAGTTTCCAAACCAAAACAGCAATTGACTATAAAATACAGCTTATGTTGTGTGGTACCAAAGATAATCAACTAACAGGGACACAAAATAACTTTCCCACATGTTGTTGACATACCAAGAGCTTCCCGATACAGTAAACACAGAAACTGGTTAGAGGTCAGGGAGATCCTCCTCCACGCCTGGCCCGGATGGAGAGCCTGGGAGGGGAGAGTTCGGCTGGGTGAAAATGGATGTGAGTTAAACCGGATAAATCACTACTATAAACAGATAAAACAGAGATTGTTTGTAGAGAAAGGACAGTGCGGGTATGTTTTATTTTCATTCCCCGTAGACGCAGACATGTTGGAGCTTGTGTACATAAATGCTAAGGGGAAAATCAGGACACGTTTTTTCCTTGACCTAACTCTTTGCGATTTTAAGACAGAAACTGAGGCACACAACATCAGAGACCAACACACAAACATACACACAAACACACTAGGGTAGATCAGCCATTCTGGGCTGAATCTGAGAGCCCTCCCCACTCCACACCCTCAGGCCTGTGCATAGTGAATGCAGTGCTGAGTGCCCTGTGTCTGCCTCACTGAGTCCCGTGGCTCCATCTAATGTGACCGTGACACAGAGACTGATGGATGCTGGATGACAGATCGGGCTTAGAGACGTGCCCATTCTAAAAAGGTGCATTCCGCAGGGCACCAATGTTCACTATGGTACCTCAAAATAAATGAGTGGGAATTGAACAATAAAACCCCCTGGAACAGTAGGATAGTACATTTAATTGGGGAATGATTGGGGAATAATTGAGGGTGATCAGAATGTCACCCTCGCAACCAAACCGCACCACGGTGAAAAGTTGATTGAAATGTAGACAAGAAAACCACCTTACAACACGTAGTAAAAACGTCAGTATTTACAAATGTTAACTAGAGGATATGGCAACAGTTATATAACCCTGTGATAAACAGAGCTTGGAAAAAAAATGACTTTGGTTATTTTCCAACAGTGCTAGCAGTTCATGCAAGGTGACACCAGACATTTAAGTGATGTTACAACACACTGTGTGATGTTACAAAACATTGCAGGATCATGTGCTTCTCCACTCCAGCTAAATTAATCCTGCAACCTGTATATAGAAATAAGTATATATATATATATTTATATATATATATATGCATATATATATATATATATATGCATATATTGCGGTTCAAATGCCATTAGATTTAGTTTTGACCGAACACAGAGCTGTTTCTTTCTTCCCTTTGAGCCATGCTAAAGAGAGTTGTGGGGGAATTCAATGACTTGTTGACTGACGTCTGCAATCTTCACGAGCATTCACTAATCCAGTGCTTGTGGACGTGCTGACGCTACATGACAGATCAAGATGTAGGTATTTGTAGATATTCTCACTCTCTGCCCGAGATGTAGACATGGATCTCCTTCCCCCAAAGGGGTTTACATAACTACTGGCTATAAATAGGTCTCACGCTTAAAACACTCTACGCCGTCCACTGGGGTGGGAGATTATGTACAATTTCTAAATCTGATTATGACCCATCAGCCGACCAGATGTGAGGACACGGTTTCTCCTGCTTTAAATAGAAACAGGTAGAATGTGTGCCCTAAGGCCTACATGCTTCCCACCACAGGCATGTAGTCTACCAGTTAGAACAGCCATATATGCACAGTCACAGCTGACCTGCACCCAGGGTGCAGAGTCCTTCCTGGTAAGATCATGTAGCCTGTGGCCCCCTGGACTCTGCCCTGCAAAGAGGACCAATCCACAGGCATCCTTTTCAGTACTGACTGTAATCTGGCGCAATATCAAAAACATTTCAGCATACTTTCCCCTAACAAATCCTCATCTAACAGAGCATATTTAAGGCTCCAGTGTTCAGGCAATCTTGTCAGACGATCCTATAATAAACTATAGTCTACTAAAAGAGCATGGAGCAATAACATCTAGCTGGGGGTTGGCATGCAGAACAGTGAACTAAATTAACCTGTAGTAACCTCCATGTATATTATAAGCAGAAAGCCATATTGTGCATTCTAAACCCTAGCAACAGAAATGATTAATCTGCACCCATGAGCTACGTGCAACGTTTCATACCCCTTGAAAACAGACCTCTCCTACACTCTTTCTCTCTCTCTCTTTTTTTCTCTCTCTCATACCATCCTCCCAGACAGAAATCGCCCTGCAGTAGAATCTAGTTGTCTGCCATGATTCAGGCCAACCTAACAAACACTATGGGGCAGAACGGGTTGGTACAGATGGATCTCAGTAAGAGTTAAATATCACGGATATGAACGCATCCAATAATATACTATTTTCATCTCTTCATGTTTAGCAGAATGCGGTTCAGAGTCAACACCCAGAAGCAAACATAACCTGATAATTTCTTCAGTGTGATTGAAAGGACCAACATTCAAAGGTGCGTCA
The DNA here is from genome assembly GCA_016801125.1 of Novumbra hubbsi. NCBI lineage: Eukaryota > Metazoa > Chordata > Actinopteri > Esociformes > Umbridae > Novumbra > Novumbra hubbsi. The sequence goes on along the minus strand of JACXGK010004358.1, from coordinate 9,131 downwards.
ACAAGGGGTTACACTGTTCACTTTATTACCAATATAATGTACTAGTTTTATTACTTATTGATTCTTTCATATAATCAGCACAAATTAAATTTTAGTCTTTTAAAGTGCATAAAAAAATGTCTAGGCACAAGTTCACGCTACAGTAAATGTACCCTGATGCTCTCCGAACCAGGGCACATGTCACGGTCTGGGTAGTTTAGATGGTAAGTGGTCAGTCCTCGTAATCAACGTGCTGAAAGCAAGAGAAATGGGCCGGAGGAAACACCTGAGCGACTTTGACCAGGGAATCATTGTTAGGGCCAGGTGACTGGGTCAGGGTGTGTCTCATACATAAAGGCTTGTGTGGCGTTCCCGATCATTAGTGGCGGCACGCGAGTATCCCAAACTGGACCTTGGAGCAGTGGAGTCAAGTTTTCTTTTACTTCAGGTGGACAGATGGTACGTTTGAGCCATATACCTGGGGAAGTAATGTCACCAGGATGCACTGTAGGAAGACGACTATCCGGTGGAGGGAGTGTGATGCTCTGGGCCATGTTCTGCTGGTTAACCCAGGGTCTAGGCATTCATGTGGACGTCGATTTGACACGTGCCACATACCTAAACATCATTGTAGACCAGGTGCACCCCTTCATGGCGACAGTATTCCCTGATGGAACGATTCCCTCTTTCAGCAGGATAATGCACCCTGCCACACTACACTCATGGCTCGGGATGCCACAGGACACCTTCAGGGGTCTTGGAGAGTCCAAGGGGACATTGGTGGTTCCTGGGGGCATCGGTGGTTCCTGGGGGTCTTAGAGAGTCCAAGGGGACATCGGTAGTTCCTGGGGGCATCGGTGGTTCCTGGGGTCATCGGTGGTTCCTGGGGGCATCGGTGGTTCCTGGGGACATTGGTGGTTCCTGGGGGCATCGGTAGTTCCTGGGGGCATCGGTGGTTCCTGGGGGCATTGGTGGTTCCTGGGAGCATCGGCGGTTCCTGCCTCAGAGGAACAACAGCATATTGGGCAGGTGGTCATAATGTTTTGGCATCATCAGCGTATATTCATTTGACAGGTAATAAATTGTCTGTCCTTCGACGCAACATTTGTGAGCAAATGTTTACAGAAATCAGGTCATGTATTTCAAAGCAAAAGGCTTGTGGACTGCATTGTTTGATCAGAGTAAAAGGATCTTGGGGGAACAGAGTGACATTGTTAGCTGACATTTTTCATCACACTCTTGCTAGTCCATTAGGAGGCATAGGTGCTTGCAACAGCTTACTGAGGTTGTCAGTGTTCTCCTGGTGTGTTCTGATGTAACTGATTAGTACTGCCGTGTAAACAAGGTACGGTGGCTTGACACAGATGCCTAAAAGGAATACACATAAACATCTTCAACACACTTCAATGACATTTTCAATTGTTGCAACCAGACAGGGTTTGTGGGTACAATATAATATCACAACATTAGCGAGTGGAGAAAACCAATGTAAACGCATTTAAAGGCATAAGAAACACGTATAAATGCAGTGCCACTATCTGGCCAATGAGTGTAATATAGAAAATGCTGGATAAACTATCCATAGTTCAGTTAGGATCAAGTCAGTGGTGTCTGAGAGAACGCACGTACACACGTGGAGAGGCTCCTCCCACGATTTCTACCTATTACAGAACAATATTACAACACACATCTTGGCAAAGGTGTGATTTTGTAGGTTTGCCAAGATGTGCACGAGTCCCCTTTAGGCAACGCTGAGGAATTCAAAAAGCGTTTGTGATGTAATTCATCAGACCTACTTATTCATCGTACCTGCCTAGGCCTTCGGGAGCTGCTTCATTGTGACGACCTTACAGTTGCTGGTACTGTGTGTGTTTCCCACCGTGTCATATCCATATCAGTCGGATTTTCAATGTTGAGTGGCGTTCTCAACTACGAAATGAATGTTGACCTTTCAGAAACCAGGCATTTGACGACATGATAAATAGCAAAAGCCTTTAGAAAGTATTTGTAACAGGCAGCATGTTGTGAGGTGTTGTAAGACCTTGATCAGTGAGAGATGAAAGTGACCGCCCACTATATAGTTCGCTGGTGTACCTTTGACCTAAGAAGACCTTGATGTGTGAGAGTGTGGAAGAGAGGCTGTCCGTCACTCTTGGCTGGTGTGAACACGTACACTAGACTTTTTTTAAAGAAAGGCCTTATGCTATTTCTTTATTCAGGTTCTCAATAGCACTGTTAAGTACCAGATTGTGACATTTTGTATTTTATTTGCACTAAAATGTGCGGCCCTGGGCTAACACAAATGTTTGTCTAAAACCTTAACTGGCCACTAAAATAGGTTCTGGCAAGATTGTGATATCCTGCGTTTAAAAAAAAAAACACTGCTTGTGTGAACTCAAAGTGACCTTGGTGGTGAGAAACTTCTGGTGAAGCCTTTTAGGGTAGTTAAAAGCAAACAAAGGAAGCACTTTTAAATTCAGCGACATGGAATGCTTGTTGCCAAAAACGTAGTCAAGACCATGTGATGAGTTAATGTTTTAATGGAGTATGTCCTAAACAGCGGCCATTCTTATACAAATACACTCATCTCCCCACTTGCACTCTTTAGACACCAAAATCTAAAACAGGCTCTCCATTTAAATTTAGAATGCTATTGTGTAGCCAAAAGCCCCTCTGAAACAAACCAATGTGTATATGTATGAGTTCATGTAGCAGGTGTACAACATGGTCATCTAGCCAGCTGAGAATGTACTCCTTCCACAAAGGTCAGTCTGCATATGGCTGGGCAGAAGGTTCAATCTCGGTTATGCATTTCACCTTTCCTCAACAAGACGGACAGCCATCCATACACTCACGCCTCAGTTTAGGTGTCTATTTAGGTTGAGAATCAAGGGTAAGATACGCCGGGGAACTCAATGTCTCCGGCGGTCAGTGTTGCAGAATGCTTGGGTTTGGCTGATGAACTCATTTGTCCATGGAACATTCTTCATGGAGTCTTGACAGGTACTTCCAGGTGCATTTCAGCAACATCTTTTTGAACAACATGGTTTGGGTTATGTCTGTGGAGAATCAGTTACCTTTTTCACAGAAGTTATATATAAAATGTCAAGCCTAGTATGGTAGTGTAATGTTTTGTACGCTGCTGCAGAAGGATCTCGAAAACATGCCATTATTGAAGAAACCATACATAGGCAATCCACCCATGAGGTGAAACTGAAGCGCACTTGTTCATGCTAATAAACTGACCTAATGCAGTTTAGCATGGAAGAGTGAGCTAAAAAACCCTCCACAGTACAGTTATTTCTTAGGGACAATAAGAGAGGCCTGGAAGTCACAGGAAAAAGACAAGGAATTATCATATCATAACATCCCGTATCCTGTAAAGTAAGGAAAGAGGAGGAGTTGTGTTGTTGTTGTTAATTCTTGTTAATGTTAGAGGCAGGATCCTCCAGAATTAGGGGACAAAAACAAAGAAACATTTTATCGCATGGTTTTTTCGTAATTCATGCAGTAGACTACCAGTTTAAAGAAATACTTTAATAAGATAGTGTCTGAACAATCATACAGTACATGAAATGTGGACATCCTGAGAGTTAGCTAAATATACATTACAACACTAGATGTGTCCCTTTAGAACAAATATCACAACAGCATTACATGACAAGTCAAAGTTCCAAATGATGCAAAGGACAAGAACCAGTATCAGGATTCTTACCGGCAGGTGCGTAAACCCCACATTACTCATATCGGCCTTGATATCCATCGCAATCTCATTTGCTTTTTTTACCCTTCGCTTTTCATACCTCTCCGTACTATGTCAACTTTTCAAAGAGTCTTTACTGAGAGGCTACTCCAACAAAGCAAGCAAAAGAGATATATTAGTTTCCCCACATCAATAATAGTCATATGCCAGCACAACTACTACATGATAAACCTTACTAAAGCTTAATTCCCTCTCTGCTTTAACATACCCAGCAAAGGTCGTCCAAAAACTGCAAACAAACAACATTGCAAAATGTTTCACAATCTCTGAGACATCTGAGGACAAAATATATTATTCTAAGTACGAACAAGATAATCTGTGTTCATAATTTACTATCAGACTAGGATAATTTCAATCCTAAACCTGAAAAAGCCTTTGTCAAAACAGACAGTGTCCAGAAAAAATTAAAGACATTGATTCAACATGACTCTGTTCTGGAGGGCAATTCCCCTTTAAGAACCTATTCAACAGCACAGACCGACTATTTGTCTAGCTATTTTATTACAGCCCAATCCATGTCTGCTCTGACCCACTTTACGTTAAGGACTCGTTAAGGACACGTTACGTTGCTACTGAGCAAGATAACATTTAAAAAAAAAAAGCAATAAAACACAAAATTGTGCACTTAAGGCGTATCTTGTGATGTGATGATTCAGTTCAGATTTTTCAATAGAAGATTGGTTATATTGAGTGCTAGAGCATTACAAAGGTGAGGAATTACCGGTACACCAATAGCATGTTTAAGCATGAACACACCCAACTAATAAATGGCTGCCTCAACATTTGTGGATTAGAGTTCACTCCAGTCCAAACCCTTCTGCGTTTGAAATGGCAATGGTTAACTTCTGCTTGAGTTCTTTTTTGTTTCTGTACGGTGGCAGGCAGATCTGGTTGAAACATGTATGAGATAAAGGCAACCTGGAGAGCAGGGAAGGGACAATTAATGTTTGCTCGTTGTTCTACATAAATCCAATGAGACAATGTCAACTACATACAAGAGGGCAGCATTTAAACATATTCACAAGAGTCATGTTCAAGTAAGAAGGAACACAGTGCAAAGATCTGCATGTTCTTACCAGTCAGTGGAGGCGTCAATCTTGGAGATCTTGAAGTTGAGGTCGGCCATTCCTCCCACCGGAACACGGTCACTTCCTGTGGTGAAATGGAGCAGTTTCTTCTGGAGCCCCAGGGGGAAGGCCAGTACCACATCCCAGAAGGCCCTGAGCACAGACATGGACATTCGGACTCATTTGGATAATTACTCAAAGGTTTGACACAACAAGAGTGACTTTAGCAAGGCCTTCTGGGATGTTACCTGCTGTTCAATGATCCCTTGGGATTGGGGCCTCAGTGATAAATGAAGCAGGCCCACACTATACACACACTGAAGGATGTGATGGGGTACCTGATGGTGGGGTCAGTCCTGCTGTACCCCTCATATTGGGCCGCCTTTTGCAGAGTGCTCATGTCTAGGTTTGGACTTCCACACACCAGGATCTCCACCTCTTCAGGCCGAAGCAACTACAAATGAGACAAGACAGTGAGTCACAGTAGTCTGACAGGAAAAGTTAAACTGCAGGATGTTACGCGTCTAATCACAGAGGATCCAGGGTTTCACAAGACAACCATCGGTCTGAATCACCAACACCAGTTCATTGTCGGAGTCTGTGTGGCATAGTTTTGCAATGAGGACACATGTTTGCATGGTTAGAATGTCACGTAGCCAGGAACAAACACGCACGGAGCGCCTGGTAATGAACTAAAGCCCTAATTGATAGTGCATAGTTTTCCATTCGGGCCTCCCCAGTCTACAATCTATACAGTACTGCGTGTCCGACATTTTCTCAGTGTCACTCTGTCCTTGGGCCCACCTGACTCCCATCGGGGACCCCCACACAGCCACCCCACAGGGCGGGCTCTCAGTCCCACTGCCTCACGGACGTACGTGCCGGGGGGAGTGCATACAGGACGGCCCCCTGGCGCCCGAGCCAATGGCAAGGTCCAGCTGGGATATACAGTTACATAAGAATCCAGGACAGCCAAACCTTGGTCAACCCGCCAAAGCCCACAACCCCCCCCCCCCCCCCCCCCCCCCCCCCCCCCCCCCCCCCCCCCCCGCTCTTCTCTCACCCCACCGGTCATCCGAGGAGATATTACGGTCACAGCATCGTTGCATAACCAGCCAAAGCCCAGACAACTGTCGCTTAACGGTATCAAACGTCTAGTTTGTAAGCTGATTGGTGTGGCAAAGCCAAGTACTACATGAACGTGCTTCCCTTCCACCGACATCCTATGACCCGGTATCCTATGACCCTGTTTGTGGAAAACAAGCCTGTTCATACATTCTGCTGATATAGTTTCAGCCTGTTCGGTATAGCAGGAGTCTGTTCATACACGCTGCTCAAAGAAATGAAGGGAACACAATCATCACACTATAACACCAAGCCAATTAAACTTCAGGGATTTCAATCTGTCCAGTTAGGAAGCGTAAGCAATTCTGAATTAATGACACCTGTCTTGGTGCAAATGGAAGTGACAACAGGTACACCGGAGTGTAATGAATGCACACAGAGACGGCTGGCTGGATCCAAGCAGAGAACTCAAGAGGTTTATTCGGAAGGTACGGTGTTGTATCTAGGGACCGGCTGGCACCAAGTTGAAGGGCAGGCAGCAGGTTGGTAACTGGGTATCAAGATGGACAAGAGGCCGAAGTACAGAAGAGGATTACCCAGAGAGGTGGTCAGACAGGCAGGTACGAGTCAAGATACCAAGAGAGACTTTCACCCTATCTAAGACAAGGGAAAGACACCGGACATGCATAGAGGCTGTCAGGAGAAGAGAGCAGAGAACATGTGACAAACATGAAAGAGTCTGGAGATGCCGTGGTGACCATTATGCTGCCTGCAACATCATCCAGCATGACCGGTCTGGGGGTGTGTCAGTGATGGTCTGGGGAGGCCTGTCCTTAAAGAGTCGCACAAACCTTCGCATGCTAGCCACTGGTAACCTGACTGCTGTTAGGTACCCAGATGAAATCCTCAGACCTGGCGTCAGAACTTATGCTGGAGCAGTGGGCCCTGGGTTTCTCCTGGTGCAGGACAATGCCCTGGCCTCATGTTGCTAGAGTGTGTAGGCAGTTTAGGCATTGATGCCATTGACTGGCCCTCATGTTCTCCAGACACGAATCTAATTGAGAACATCTGAGACGTTATGTATCGGTGCATCCATGCCGCCAAGTAGCACCACAGACTGTCCAGGAGCTAACTGATGAACCCCCAGGACACCATCCGTTGTCTCATTAGGAGCATTCCCAGACGTTGTCAAGAGTGCATACAGGCACATGGGGGTCATACACACTACTGAGTCACATTATTCGTCGAGTTGTCGTGATGAAATTCACGCAAGTTTGAACAGCCTGTGATTTCAACTGTTTACTTTAAATTCGGTGTGAGTTTCAAACCAGCCCTCAATCGGTTGGTGATTTTGGGTTCCAATGACCATTGTTACATCAGTTTGTTCTCAACGAATTACACAATGTACAGCAAAGATTTTGATCTTTAATATATTTTCTTAATCAAGACCCGTTGTGTGATTTAAGTGTTTTTTGAGCAGTATAGTTTGAGCCTGTGTAATATTTTGCAATTATCTAAGTACAGATCACATTTCATGCTGTTGCTGGGGCAACAAAATCTGAGAATACCTTTAGGTAGCGTGTCGTCAATTACATTTAAAAATAAAAAGCTCAGGGATGTTTATACTACTTAGTCATAGTATTTCAGATTATGTGGAGTATAGTCATCTAGCTCAGATAAGTACATAATATTGTTGCTAAGTTGTTAGTAGTTTTCAGGATGCTACATTCAGGATGCATTAGGTCAGCTGGGAAAAAGCAATTAATTAATGTTTAACTTTGTTTTGTGGGGTAAGTGCTGGGGTTTATTGTGGGGTTTCCACATGGATCTGGCTTTCACTGACACTTGCATAACACAAAACAAATAATTGAACAATCAAATAATTTTTTTTGCAGGTCCAACAAGAGTCTTGTCCAAATTGACAGTATTGAGTTTTCCACTCATTAGACAATTCATTACAGTCAGTTAATAGCACTCTTCCGGTCTAATCTTGGGGTTTATATAGATCCTCAGAAATTCAGTGGCAACCGTCATTTCTCAGCACCACAACACAAGCACTTGTGTAATGACATAAACGGTTCACACTTTGCTGGCGGGACAATTTCCGACAACTCTACACCTTTTGCAAAGCGATAGGGTTCACGCAGTATTAAAGCGACTCAGAACAGAACAAGAAAGGGAAATGATAGTCATGACCCACGGTCCATCTGGTTTTGGGTGGTTGGAAGCAAGCTATATTTCAAAATGATTTACATAGTATACTGGACGATGTGGTAAAATTACCACAGGTATCTGTTTTGACTAGAGCGCACTATGAAATCTGCTAGCTGAATGTTTACAAAAGCTCTCGTGTATCTATCATTAGGTAACGTGAAATAAAATGACTATGCATAAAGTGATCCTGCTCTTGCCATGTTACACCATCTAACCCTGAAGATCCTGAAGACCAAGGAGTACAACTTGAATACCAGCATCTTTGTGTCTTCTCATTGGTATTCAATGACATGGCCCTAGCCTGTTACCATGCTTCCTTACGTATACTTTCAACAGACCACTCGTGCAAGCCTCCCTCTTTGGCCCAGAGAGTCATAGTTATTGAGTGAATTGGAGCACAGACAGAGTTCCAGTCAGGAGGCCTGTGCCAAGAGAGGGGGCGGGGAGTCTCTGTGAGCACATAAAGCAGAAACTGTACTCCACTCACATACAAGCATGTACTCACTCTAGTTTATGCTTAATGTGCTCACAGAGACCCATAAAGCAGGAACTGTACTCCATTCACATACAAGCATGCACTCACTCTAGTTTATGCTTAATGTGCTCACAGAGACCCATAAAGCAGGAACTGTACTCCATTCACATACAAGCATGCACTCACACTAGTTTATGGCAGTTGTAATTCACAGCGTTTCCACGGTTGGTCACACAAACCAGAATACATGTATCCATTCATTGTGACATTAACAATCATGACATTCTTACCATCAAAGCGTCAGAGGTGCAAACGCTGTGGAAGCCGTAGTAGAAGGCTGCAAACTGCCTGTATATGGACTTGTTAAGCAGGAAGTCTACATACAGCTGGATATACTCTGCAAAAACAAATATAATAAAACAATCATAAAACCATGAGGCCACAAACAAATTACATAAAAGTGAATGTCAGTGTGCAGTGTACTGGTGGATATCAGGGCAATGGGCTTTTTAGATATCACATGCTACTGCAGAACAGTGGTCTTTTTAGATATCACATGCTACTGCAG
>JACXGK010004357.1:20266-38921 GCA_016801125.1 Novumbra hubbsi | reverse complement strand
CCCCCCCCCCCCCCCCCCCCCCCCCCGAAAAAAAATAAAAAGTTTCCTATTGATTCGCTATATTACCTATTTGAACTCACTACACATTTTATACGTAACCCCCAAACCTTAGAACAGAAGTGTTTGAGTAGTTCGATAGTATCAGGGAAGCAGAGTACAGAGTGAGGCAGGACTACGCACTGGCGCTGTAGGGCTTGTCTGATGGGGAACTTCTTGCCACAGTTCCGGCACTTGTAGTCCTTCTCCTCGGAGCCAGGTCTCTGGTGCAGGCTCTGGAGGTGGGCCGCGAGGATCTCCTCACTTGGGAAGCTGCTCTCACACAGCAGGCACGGGTGGTCCTCCCTCTTGATCACCAGGTCTACACACACTCACGCACATGCAAACAGGTTACATAGACACACTGCACACCCGCTGCCAAACACACAAACCGAGGCTTGGGCGCTTAACGGGACACACGCCCACTTATTTCGGAAAAACCTAATACAAACGGCCATGTACAACTTTAACATGCGTGTACCCATTTCAATAAGGTGTTTGGCCTCTTTGCTGTTTTCGTCTTCTTCTTTGATGATTTCCTCATCCTCTTCCTCTTCCTCCTCCTCCATGTCACTGTCCAGGTAGCCAATCAGCAGCTCTGTGTCTGTCTCTATGTCGTCTACTGCCAGGTAGAATATGTTCTCTCCATCCTGAGACCAGTAAGGTAACTTAATATTCTATGGTAATTAACAGAATGCGGTGTACAGTAATATCCCACCTGTTGAATATGAATGCAAAAGATAGCCGGTCATATAGACAAAAACCTTCTTCTCACTCACATACACACATACAGAGGGAGAAAGGGGGTAGCTGAAGGTTGAACTCATTAAACTCAGACACTCGTCTGTGGAAGCTTGATTAAGGTCAGAGGTCAGACCCTCCAAATCCTAAACATGTTGTCATTAACTTCCATATCCTGAAAGGTCACGCTCTAATGAAAGCGTCTATTTCCTTTGGCTTGGGATTCATAAATGCACATATATATTAATTTAACCAAGAAAAAAAATACAATAAATGTCACTTTTGATGGAACACAGAGCTCCAACACACATGAATGACCTTTGAATAAGGGATCACTTTTAGCACTCTGGCATTAATGACCAAACCACAGCCAGAGGACCAGAGGTCCTGTTCTTCCAAGCGCTAGTTTTCACCTTCTTCGAGTGAAGAATTACATTCTTAGAAAGCTGAGATTTCCCAGGCTAAGCAGTGCATTGTGTGTGAGTGTATATATAACTTTGGATCTGATTGTGTATTCCTGTGTATTCTGTGTTTGTGGCTTTATGGATATAACTCTTCTAATTATAATCACAGGGACTGACATTTTTCAGTTATGTTTCTTGTTAAGTGACGGATGTTCATCTGTTACAATATAACGGTTGCACATGGCACCGGAGAAAAAATCCTAATGGGGTCGGACACTTTGAGAGGGAGGTATACTTGCAGCTGTGAAAGGTGCCTCATTTTCTACAGTCATCAAACACAATCCCTTTCCCCATCTCCTTCTGATATGGCAGGCACAATCAGTTGCACATGGCACAACTCTACAAGCCGTCTGCACAGGCAGACAAAACAAACACGACCACATTCCTCATCTTGATTTTACTCACAGTATCCTTCTCAACTCACTCTCACTAATTCATAATCTCCGCTATTATTCCTAAACCACTTTCTCTCCCCGATGCCCCGCTTCTCTCCGTCTCTTTCTAGCCTTCTTTTCTTCCTCCCCCCTCTCAGATGTGCCCTGATGAAGCGCCCTCCGTGCCCCCGTCCCTATAGAGATCCGTCGGGGAGAGTCACTATCTCCAGAGAAGGCCGGATACCTGGATGGCTGCCAGGTTCTTCTCCTCCTGCGATGGCGCCTGATGCACAAAACGCAACCAGTTGGCATGCCGAGGGTTACTGGCGTCCAGAACATACAGCACATCGCCTTTATTGCCTCGGACCTGAAACAGAAAACGAATGAACCCGTCAAGAAGTTTCCATACCGTTGGCTGCCATGAACAGACCCAGCATCCCCACATCCAGCTCCCTGTTCATCAGCGGTTTGACCAACAGAATCCCTTCCCATGAACCCTTTGATATAAAACAATGTGGTACCCTCCTACATAACAGAAATAGATTACTAGATGATTATACTGGAATTTCAGACCGAGCTACAACAAAAATAAACATGGAATCTCACTAAACCTGTCCGTATTTTAAAACAATTGAAAGCCTCCAACAGGGCATTAAAGTTGAAAAAGAATGGAAGGAGACGTGGGTGGAGTTCAGATGCATTACAAAACAAGACTCTACAAGCGGTGTACATCAAACCAGCTGCTCCAAATAAGCATTACCTGTATTGGATCTGAACAGCCATAAAATTCAAGAGTACATTCAATCAACTCCATACCCTTTAACGGCAATGAGAAACCCACACGGAAAGAAATACTCATGATTGACTATATGAAAGACTACACTTTTTATAAACAGTAGAGTTATTTAACACGTATGTATTGTGCTTATGACAGGAGACACGATGTGACTGAAGTGTTTAAGAGGAGTGGAAGTCGATGGGTTACGATCACCTCCCACATCAGTCTGGTGTCCGTGGTCTCATCCAGCTCACTTTGCAGTTTCTTTTCTCCAGCAAAAGGGCCAAACTTTTCCCCCTTGAAGAAAAAATACTTTGTCAAAATGTGAGCATATTGAGTATTTGTTTTTATTTTCTTTATGTTTAGGTTTTCTTCCTGAGTTTTCAGGGGCTAGCTACCTGTAAATGCAGTTGATAAATGGATACTAAAATGTAGTAGTAGTAGCATTACCTCAGCACTATAAAGAATTATTATATCATGAATCAATCCTGTACATTTCAGGTTGGTCATACAAGTAATAATAGCCTTGTTCAAACATCCTACGAGGGGGTGTGGTCCAGATGTCTTTCTCATGAATGGAGCATTCGTGTTCAAAGTTTGGAATAATATAAGATTAATATAAGATTATAATAGGTATCGTGGTCTTTTCTAATAATAACTTTTTCAAATGAATGTAACTTTATTTCAACTTTGGTTGCGACATTTTGAACGTCATTGTACTGTTGCTTATGGTAGCTTATAACGCCCTTTTTATTCTGAGTATTAAAGTTAAATGACAGCAGAGGACACATAACCTATATGAGAAAGTGTTCGGTACGATAAGCAAAGAAACAATGTATCAATGTGTTACGTAGTAATGAGTGTTGTAAGTGAGCGTTGTGCAGGGAGCTAGTCCAGAAATCTCGGTTTCAGTATCTACGTGGCACTTCACGTCAGAGCTGCTCGAGTATGTTACGATTTTTTGGAGCGACACGCAAAATAATACAAAATGCGAACAGAAAACTGCCTATTTCTAAGTTTCTACGAGTTTCACACGTTGGTAAGTTTCTTCATGCCCAAAACATTCAAAGTGGTCCTGTCCAAAAGAACAAACCTTTTTCACTCGCCTCGCCGTGTAAAGCCCGATTCCATCCTGGACCTTAGAGGATTTCAAAGAAAATCTATCTGGGACATACATACCCAACATTGTCATTACTTTAAACTAATTCCTAAAATTACTAGAACAAACTACTTTGGCAGGAAAGGTAATGAATATCTATTTTCACGCAGACAGATACGTTTTCAGCGAGTTGCTTCTCCGTAATTTGGTCCAGGTTAAACTTCCATGTTGCGTTTGCTGCAAGACTAACAGAGCGCCCTGATTGGTGGAAATTATGTTACCAGAACCTTAGCCTGGAGGTAAAAGTTTAGTGAGGGATGCTCGTGCACTTTGTAGTACCTATTTCTCCTAAACCTTGGTAACCACACGGTTGTGACATATCTGAATTTAGCATAGATAGAATCAATATGTTCATGTAATTTATTAAATTGCCTTTGATGAATGCAGGCATATGAAACAGGACAAGTTGAATGATTGCAGACAATAATTATGTAACTTGAATTCCCATGTTCACAATGACATTGCTTTATTATTTGATTAATTCAGATAACTAAATAACAAGGCATGTTAGGCTCATAACTGCTGACATTATTTAATGTTTAGGATTGTTTATATAGTATAGTTTATAGCTTACCTGGACATGGTTTGTGTCACAACTTTCACAGTTATAGTCAGACTGTTTCATTAAAACATGTGAGAGTAGAAAGTGTTGGCATTACAGTAGGAACTGCTTCACAGTGGGTGTATATCATCAGTTACTACTCTAGACCCAACACTGAGCCAAAATCAGAAACTTTATTTCCGCAGCTTTAGAATAACCTTTTTAAGTGATAACTTTTCTGTCCCCGTATTCTCTTTATGGCTTCCGGTGCGGGTGTTGGTGGTATCATGATGTTTCTTACCTCAGTTAAACTCTGTCCTTGTCAAGATCAGAGTAGGACACAACCGCTGGTAACAAAGTGTCCCTCTCTATAGAGGCAGGGAGCACACTGTCTTCATGTGACCTCACACGTGAATGGGGGATGTGAGAGTGCCGTGTATACAAATACCTCAGGTCTGTGTTCCAGCTCAATTTCAGTCCACTAGTGAGGGAGGAACGTGTCACCCACCGCAATCTGTGGACTTTCTTGGCACACGGTAGAGACTAGTGCTGTCAATTAATAGACCCAGTGACCCTGTGGTGCGTCTGAAGGCTGTCTGGGATTGGCTGCCCACCTTCAACAAATCTCCTTCCTCTTTAATCAGTATTGGTGTCTCCATTGTGATAGTGTTGTTTACAGGGTTGTAGCTCTTGTTGATCTTAATGTCTTCCTTCCCATGATCAGTAGAGGTTGACCAAGTTACCACAGACTGACCACAGAGGTACCACAGACTGACCACAGAGGTACCACAGAGTGACCACAGAGTGACCACAGAGGTACCACAGAGTGACCACAGAGTGACCACAGAGGTACCACAGAGTGATCCCAGAGGTACCACAGAGGTACCACAGAGGTACCACAGAGGTACCACAGAGGTACCACAGAGGTACCACAGAGGTACCACAGAGCTGCAGAGTCATGATGCTCTTGTTTATTGGACGATCTCTTTCCTTGAAATGGGATGCGTTTCAATTGTTAGCATCCAAGGACATAGGAGTCTTTCATATTGGGGGGGAAATATTGAACATGTTTTTGTTTGTTCCCCTTTAAATGACAAATGTAAGTTTTGAATAAATCTCTCCTCTGGAACAAAACTTTCTAGCAGTAGATGGATCAGGAATATTACTCCTTTCTTTGTTTACTAAACAGGTTTTCCTTGAAATTCACCTGCCATATTTTCAGTTCACCATATTCGCATTATAGAAGAGCTGTAGGCTTGTGTGACGTTCCAGTGGAAAGGACAGGACTGACCGGTAGACTGAGAGGGTCTTTGTGTGTTCTCAGTCCCACTACCCCTCCTGCTTAAACCCACCCCATACCCCCATCCCCTTCTGACCTCACTGTCAGCGCCACAGTCTGTGGTGTCAGGTCTGAGACAATTAAAGGTCATGACCCCTTACTCCCCTGTGCCCTCTTCAGACCCTTGTAGACCCCCACCCCATAAACTTTCACTCAGCTTTCACGACAACCCCTAGGCAATCCAGGCCAATGGTGGTCTCCTACTGTTGACCAGTGACCACACACACACGGTTAGACTCAGTATCATAATATGGCCATGGGTCACCCTAGGCTTTTTATCAGGTCTTACGTTACAGGAAATGTTTCAATAAGAAGCAATAAAGTTGTATCTGATTGATTCAGGTGGATCAGGAACAGGTTCCGATCCGAACATCCATAAGAGCTTTGTAATGATCCCTAAAAGGAGCAGCAGATCAGAGGCACAACTGGACCGGGACACAGAGAGCAGTGAGCTGTGTAGCCTTGGATCGTGCCATCCTAAGCGTTCTGCCAATGGCTTCTCAGAGAGCCAAAAAGCACAGAAACCATATTTAGGACATGGCAGAGGATTGCACTGAAATAAATACTTTGAGCGTTTCTTTTTTTTCTAAGTAAATATTTTCACTGCAAGGAAACCTCAGTCTGGAAAACACACAAATGGTTCCATACACGATTTTCCAAATGTATGCGTAGGTTTGTGTTAGAAAACCCAAACCCGATACTGTAGATTTGTGTTAGAAAACCTAAACCTGATACTGTAGGTTTTAGAGGCCAGGCCACCTTTTGTTTTATGTTTCAGAAACCCCCTTAGTCCCCCACCACCCCAAACCCCTATTTCAAGGTTGTCGTCAAAAAGCCAGCAAACCATTTCCTGCAGCTCCGAGGTCACTGGATAAATTATGTTTTCGTTTGTCAACCTCTGGTCCCCAGCGGACAATTTTAGAGGAGGTTCTTCAGAGAGATCACAGTACTGATGAAGCGTGAGAAATTACAGGCACTTAGGAATGGTTTTATGAGCAAATGAGAAGTGAGGGACCACCCTATGGGAGACCTCGAGACAGGGCATTAGTACTGGTATAATCACACATAATCACGCATTGCCTTTGATGTTTATGTATCACACACATACACACAAACACACAAGTTAATTATACCCAAAATGTGTAAAAATAACCATTGCATCCATACATAAACACAAAACCAAAATAGATTTAGTACACGTTCCACACATACACTCCTAAGTGTTAAATGACTCATGGTTAAACAATGTATTCAGTTTTATAACAGCATCTGTACATAAGCCATGCATTGGCTTTCTTGCGCCAAGTTTGAAGATGGAGTCAATTTGGAGCTGAAGGGTGAAAGATCTGTCCCCGGGTATGTCCCCGGGTATGTCCCTGGGTATGTCCCCGGGTATGTCCCCGGGTATGTCCCCGGGTATGTCTCTGGGTATGTCCCTGGGTATGTCCCCGGGTATGTCCCTGGGTATGTCCCCGGGTATGTCCCTGGGTATGTCCCCGGGTATGTCTCTGGGTATGTCCCCGGGTATGTCTCTGGGTATGTCCCCGGGTATGTCCCTGGGTATGTCCCCGGGTATGTCCCTGGGTATGTCCCCGGGTATGTCTCTGGGTATGTCCCCGGGTATGTCTCTGGGTATGCCCCCGGGTATGTCCCCGGGTATGTCTCTGGGTATGCCCCCGGGTATGTCCCCGGGTATGTCTCTGGGTATGCCCCCGGGTATGTCTCCAGGTTGAGGACACAGAGTCCTGTGGATGGTTCTGGGCACCGGCCCAACACTTGTGCCCGGTCCTCTCTTTAATAGAGGCAATGCAGAGCAGTTTTGAAGCAAATCGCCAAGGATGATCTTCCCCTCGAGTGGTCATGTGCATGATTTGTCTTACACTGCCTTAGAGCATCAGACTGCCATTGTCATGGTGTTGAGTTTCGAGCAACAGAGTAGAAGTTGGCCACAGTATCCCGCTGAATCGTCTGACTAAACCACTCAGTCCACATCTTCTGTCTCCACGCAGCCTAGGTGCCTGGCTCTCACTGTGCTCCACACAGCTTAGTCATCGGAGTGTCTAAGGTTTCACTGCGTTCCCTGCCAAAGGGATTATCATCTCTGAGAAGCGCTCCATAGTCTTCTTAAGTTTAAAATCACACGAGAGCGGCATAAACAGAGACTGTGTGTTAGTGTGTGTGTGTGTGTGTGTGTGCGGTGCTTTGCTTTCTGTCTCTGTGGGTCTTTAGGCCTGCCTGCCACACTAGCAGCCATTTCCCCTTCACAATCTCTCTCCAAAAGTGTCACTGTGCTCTGAGGTCAGTCACACAATGCACTGTACAGCTCTCTCTTACACACACACACACACAAGTACATCCACAGAGACACTGACATTTCCCTTTTGTAATTATACCTCCAACCAAAAACATTCTACAGCAATTGTGGTTCTGACAATATATTATAGTATGTCTGCTGCCATGGGCTAAACTAGAAGTCCTGTGGTTTTTAAACTGGCCCTTTGCTCTAGAACAGTTTGGCTCAAACCAGGCCTAGCTAACTCAGTACACCAGCATAGTGAATTGGAGGGGTAGGCAAGTCATGCCCAAACTGGCCAAGGATCAAAGCTGGGTGTCCGGGACACAAGGCTCGCAGTTTCAGCACTCCATGAATGTCTGTCTCCACTCTTCGTTCAGCTGCTTATGTACATAAGTCACAGATGAAAGCTCCATGGTCATTACCGTTTCAAAGAATAAACATACAAACAACCCACTAGGCGTAAGCTCTAGAATACCCTCACTTTTATGTTTTCCTTTTATGTTTGGTTTAGTGTGGGCATGTGTGTGTATAAGAAGAACGGCGTCTAAGTGTGTGTTTGTTTGTTTGCTGGTTTATAATCTTCTGATGAACAAGTACATTAATAAACAGTTACTTCCATTCTGACCTTATCCGTGTGTGTGTGTGCGTGTGTGTTGACCTCCAGAGCATAGCATTAGCTGTCCCTACCGACCAGCTTTATTAGTAAGAGTTTACAGGGCTATCCATAACATTCCCACAGCTCTCTGGGAGCTCCTCCACATTATTCTAGGCCAACAGCAGGTTAATGTAAGCCAGGTGGAACCTCTTCTACGCTTCCTCAGGAACAGGGTTGTGTGATTGACAGGGTGCTGTGGCTGTGAATCCGAGCGTGGCTGCTCTAGATCGGGTCGTGATGGAAACATGGAGATTCACAAGGAACAGCTGTTTGACTTGGCCACAGTGGACTTTTCCATTCACCTGTGACCATTGTTAATTACAACGTGTGGATGTGTGTGTGAGACATGGTTTGTGTTGGTGCATTCTGATCTCCTACACAACTCCTACATGTGGATAGGAATACTGTACACGATGTGAAAACTTTTACCCTACATCCTGAAACACATGTGAAAACGAAACCATGGCAGACAGTAATGGGATGTAAGTTGTACACTGCATCGGTGTCGACACCATCTTTAAGAACTTGAAAAACTTCCTTTGACACCGAGCATATGACAGCATTTAGCCACATGCAAATAATATTCCTCCAAATAATTCACTTGGGCAGTCCCAGGCATCCTGATACATGTTCCCTGGGAATCTGTTCATGTGTGTCAGTAATCGTTTATGTCAAGGATCACATTATGGTTACATGGCGTAGGCCTAATGTAATATCTACAAACATGATATGTATACATTTTTCTGCTGATATACTTTTATGTGATGTTTTTCTGCCGTCATCTATGTGATGTTTACTAACCCATACAATTCCCTGGCATCCTATATATATGGGATGTTAACTAGCCCATTGAAGACACTGGTTTCCTATATCTATGTGACATTAACTAGCCCATAAAAGACCCCAGCATCCTATATCTATGTGAAGTCAACTAGCCCATAGAAGACCCTGACTTCCTATATCTCTCAGATATTTACAAGCCCATAGAAGACCCTGTCATCTTTTATCTATGTGATGTTAACTAGCCCATAAACTACCCTGGCATCCTATATTTATGTGACATTATCTTGCCCATGAAGGACCCTGACATCCTTTATCTATGTGACGTTAACTGGCATATTGAAGACCCTGACTTCCTACATATATCAGACGTTAACTAGCCCATAGAAGACCTTGACATCCTTTATCTATGTGATGTTAACTAGCCAATAAAAGACCCCAGCATCCTATATCTATGTGAAGTTAACTAGCCTATGGAAGACCCTGACATCCTTTAACAATAAGACGTTAACAGCCCAAAGAAGAACCTGATATCCTCTATCTAAGTGATGCTAACCATCTTGTCGAAGAACCTGATACACTCCATCTATATGATGTAAACTAGCCCATAAAAGAACCTGCTACCCTCCGTCTATGTGATGTTAACTAGCCCATAGAAGAACCTGCTACCCTCCATCTATGTGACGTTAACTAGCCCATAGAAAAGCCTGACACTCTGTTTAAGTGACGTTAACTAGCCCATAGAAAAGCCTGACACTCTCCGTTTAAGTGACGTTAACTATCTCATAAAATAACCTGACACACTCCGTCTAAGTGACGTTAACTAGCCCATAAAAGAACCTGACATCCTCCGTCTATGTGACGTTAATTAGCCCATAGAAGAACCTGACACACTCCGTCTACATGACGTTAACTAGCTCATAGAAGAACCTGACACCCAGGGTGACACAGGAGTTAGTTGTTCTATATTTAGCGTTTATGTACATGAATATTGGCAGGACAACTCTGTACATGTGACACACAATAATACAGTGATAACACAGACCTCCAGCACATAACACATTTACAGACGGCCTCTAGAGGGCACACTGGCTGAGATTCACAAGGGAATGTCTCCACAACGACAACTTCCTCATAAAATTTCAATTATTTCCTCATAACAGTAATAGTCATCATCAATAAAAACAATCAAACCAAAAAAAGGCAAAGAAGTATAAAATAATTTAAATCTCTCCTGACTGTAAATAATGCACCGAGAGAACTATACAAGGCTGGTAGCTATTGTTTCCCTTCAGGTCAGCGAGAATTGAAACCGAAGGAACAAACACGTAAGACAGACAAACGCAAGAGTCATGCAGCGACAAAGAGACGCACAGGATTAAACAGTCTGTTCTTCCGAATCTCCGAAGTCTCCTCGTTGAAATCGGGACGCTCGGCCTCCAAGCACAAGCAACTGAGCTCCTCTCGCCATGGGTTACTCAAAAACGTGCCGACAATGAAATGTAAACATAAATATACAGGTTGATATCTCTCTCTGCAAACAGTTCCGTCTCTGCCACAGGCCCATCAGCCGTGTGAGTCCTCTGTATGCACTCCTTAGTAGAATATCACTTAGAGTTAAATAAAACTTTTTTTAATATATATATTTATAATAGATTTATTTTGTGCAGTCTTTTAGCAGTACTTCCTTGTTTTCACCAGTTTGCTCTGGTATTTGACAGAGTGACCGCTGTGGCCCACCACATAAACGTCCAGAAGGTAGGTCTTGCCCGGCTCTAACCCTGTGATGGTTTCCGTGGTTACGGCCTTCTGCAGATTGGGGCTGTGGAAGTACTTGCACAGGACCTTCTCTGACTTCCTGCGCGTCTCCGGACCAGCACACTGGTTCTGCTCACGACGCCGCTGCTCCTCACCGTAAGTCTCTGCCACCTCCTTTTTGTAGACGCAGTATTTGTTCCGGTCCTGCGTTCCGAGCCAAGCCACCGTGGCAGAAGAGCAGGTGCGCAGCTTGTCGAAGGCTTTTATGCGTGTGTCCTCGGGCAGTGATGGGAAGGGCTGCTTGTTGCTGGGCTTTGTGGTGGCCAGAACCTTTAGGGTGGACGCTCCCTTCCTGCTGCCTCGCATGCGAATCAGGTACTTGGCCTTGGGCTTCCCACGTAGCAGGAACTGCCGTACCCCCTCAACATTCTGGGACAGCAGCAGCTTTCCATCGCGCCTCACCTGCACTTGTACAGAGTCCAGACAGGCATGTACAAAAAGGGTGACCCTCTGGTGAGAAGAGACCGGAGCGAAGCGCATGAATTTGCTGCCTTTCCTCTTGATGAAGACATCGGACACCTTGCCATCCTTCAGCTCCAACGTCTTCTGCCGAGCCTCCTCCTTGGTGCGAGCGAAGGTGCCCACGTAGGCGGTGCTGGTGTTTGTGGCGGTGTTCACGGCAAACACGTCGAAGTAGTGCTGAGTGTCTGGCTTCAGATCCGACACAGTGAAGATGTTCTTGTTGCCAATGCAGAGCTTCTGAATGTCTGAGGCCTTGGGCTTGACTGCGAAGGAGCGGGAGATTTTGTTGCTGGTGAGACCGCGGCCTTTGTTGAAGTCGTTGTCGGAGGGAACAAAGCCAAAGTGGGCAAAGTCAAAAGGGCTGAAGTCCCTGCCCGGCTTTGGAGCGGCCATGAAGGCATCGTCCACGCTGATCTTAGCCTCAGCAGCACATAAGCTTTTGAAGTTGTGTTCCTTGTTGATGACCACACAGTACTGGACTGGCTGTCCCATCAGAATGCCTGTTGGGGTGGGCTTCCAGGCTAGGGTGACTGTGGTACGCCCCAGGGAAGTCACATCCACCCGAGGATCGTAAGGCAGCTCCGGGTAGGGCTGGTCAGACTCCGGGGTGGTGGTGGCGTAGACTTTGAAATTGCTGTCCTTCTCTGTGGAGAGCAGTTCCAGCTGGTAGAGGCCAGAGGGAGAGCTGGCGGCCACGTAGGACTCCACATCATTCCCCTTGTAGGAGAAGAGCTCCGTGCCCTCATCCACCGTCACCTGCTGCTGCTTCTGCTGCTCCAAGGGCTCTGGCTCACCTACACACCGGGAGACAGGGAGACTAAACATCAGGACCTTCTATATCGGCCACCACCTGGAGAACACAGTCACCTTAACACGAGTTCCTCTCCTATCAGCCACCACATGCTTGCCGGACTGACTTTCGGGCTAAACTCCCTTGATGTTGATGTTAAATTATTTTGGCCCTGGAAGTGAAATCATTTCAACAGGTGGCCCAAAAAAGAACATCTTAACGTGCTGATTCTGGTGAGGCCATGGTGAAGGTCTCCCCGAGTCTCACAGACAATTAGCTCCTCACAAGCCAGCAGCCATGTTTTCACTCTAAACATCCCCAAATATCCCAGCTCGGCATTCACTCGGCCCTTCCGGGGAAACTGTGCTACAAAGAGGCTACAAAGAGGCGCATTGTAGCGTCTCCATAAGGGAGCCAGCGCAGGTCTTATTTCAGCTGAGCAAAGAACCATAATGTTATGTTTGTCAACCAGAGAGGGGGCTCAGCAGTGTCCCAAATGAACGCTAAAAGATCCAATCCAAGGCAGAGACACACAGCGGTGAGAGGAGCAAACAGACATACAGACAGAGGTTGTGCATTGGTGTGTTTACGATGTTCACTGGAAACGGGCGAGCTCCTTGCGCCCATCGCTCTGCTCGTGCTTCGTCTTTTGAATAGCTGCCAGGCCTGGGTGGTTATATTAAGCTGCCATGTGTTACACACTGAAGTTTTACTATGTTTTAGTAATTAGCCTCTATTCTGTAATCTGTTAGGAAAGCAGGTGGTATCAGGCAAGGACCCCTTCTATTCACTGGAACATACACACACATCATGCTCTCGCTTATGCACACCCAAATAACACGGCTGCAGTCCATGTCTGTGCTCTAATGGGACTGGGCTTTGGGGAGTTGATTGATTTCTTGTGTTTCAAAGATACTGTCCAGATGGAGCAAAAGGGTCCGGGTGTGGGAGAATGAGAGGGTTGAGAGAGATAGAGAAAGAGAGCGAGTCAGTTTTCTGTATAGACATAAAAGGAGGAGAACAGGCTCCTCTCAGAACGGGCATTTGACTGGTGAACATATGGTTACACTTGCAATGGCTGCATATTGTTATGCAATCCTATTCCTGGTAATGTACCATGTTCAGTCAGGTGATCCCAAACGTGCTGGCTCGTGCACTTTTGTCTATTCTGTAATCTTAGTTAGATTGATTCAACAGATCACAGCAGTGATTGATGGGTACACTTCCCACGTGCGCTTCCTGGATTTAATGATACAAGGTTGAGGCAGAAGGTATTCTAAATATCCCATAGTGCCACTGATTAACAAGAAACCAGCTTCTGCGCTCGTTATGATGACAGAGTGAACAGTCCAACATCTCATCATCAGAGTAAAAATGTACATTACATTTTAGCAGATGTTCTTATCCAGAGACGAGTGGTAAGCGCCCACGCCCTTATCCACTGAGACACACCTGACTGTAACTGAATTTCCCCTCCGCTGGTCACATTCTCAATGTCAAATAGGAAGATCCCTGGTCCCAATATTTTAAAAGGATTCACATCTCACTTTGTCATCCAGCTTTGCTCTCTATAGGTAAACCTGCAATGGCCGCCAGTCCACTCGTTTTGAAATGATTGCCTTGAATGTGAAAGCCCCTTATACTCATTTTATTTCTTGCCCCTGGAGGACAAAGAAAGAATATTTTAGGACGAGGGAGGTAATTCAGCTTAGTTATTTGAAGCTGTTTATGAGTGAAGAACGACCAAGGCTTGATTACAATGTAAACTCTATACTCATACTCAGTCTGTCTGTGTGCCCACTAAGGACAGTCTGTTATACTTAGAGCACTGTGTCCATTGCAAGAGTCCAGACAGCAGGTTTGGTCCATTCAGACACTGTCACTACCGGGTTGATTACCATACCACAGGTCACCATTAACACTGGACCACCAGCGCTGTCCAACCACACAAATGTACTGACTTTCTCTGTTTACTAAAAAACACATGAATCAAATGTTGATGTTGATGTTAGTTCATCCCAGTAAATTACTGTGGTGATTGTTTGTGTACTTTGTTGTACGTCAATCACTTGCACATTTCACAACTGAATTGCGTTGTAGTGGCCCCATTTACATTTGCTAATAGTTCCTTAAATCCTATTCGTGTAAGATCCAGTGTAATTTGTGTTTACCTGATGCGTCTCCGCTGGCCTCCTCGGGCAGCTCCTGCAGAGTCAGCGTCCACTCCAGAGGAGCGTCACACGGAGTCACCGTCACAGACAACGGGGTGTTGTCCTCCTCCACCACAAAGTAGTATCTGCTAACACAATAGAAAGAGTCCCGTTAGATTACAGAGATTCTACATAATCCTGGGTAAACTACAGGGGTTAACAGCCAAAACCCTAACCCATCATGCACCAAAGTAACTTTACAGCCGTCTGAGTACCAAAGACCTGGGACACAACAGGCAGACATGACCTCAGTCCCATAATCATCTCTTTCTCATCTATTATGCATGTCCTAGTATGCATTACAATGCATTCCCTATTTCCCAATAATCCATTTACTGTAAGTCGCCATAAAGAACAAACCAAACATAATCTCATATATCCGATGAGACAAAAAGAACAAGTAGGTTTGGATCTGTTGTCCTAAATGTTGTTAAAAGCATTGGCTACCTTGACATCCACCTGGACTTGTTACCTTTTGGGCGTGTCCCTGAACAGGTATCCGCTGATCTCGGCCCCGTCTGGGATGACAGAGGAGTCGTGGAACAGAGTCTTGTCTCTGATCTGCATCTGGAACAGGCCCTCATCTCTTGTGGGCAGCTTCTGGCTGACAACGACCCCCAGCACTAGTGCCATGGCCAGAGGCCAGCCCTGAGGTCCGAAAAAGAGCTTCATTCTCCTGTAACGCACAAAACACACATGCATTAGAACACAGCCAGAAACCATGAGCCTGGGCCACAATACGTACTACGAGCACAAAGCCTGTTAGAAGCGGGCGGGAACTTTCAAAATTGTTCACCAAATCTCGGAAGCAGAATTCTGACATGTTCCAGTTCCGCTTGCTTAGTGTGCTGAGAGAGGAATTACACTGTAAAGAGGAGAACGTGACTTAGATAGAGGCCTTCTTGAAAACAGATCAAACGAAAGATTGACAAGAGAGAGGGATAGAAAATATTGTGTGAGAGAGGATCCCCCAGTAAGGGAAAGAAGACATTGGCACCAGCAACTGCAGTATTGTTGGGCAGCTCAGTCGACTGGGTCTTTACAGCTCACTGAGGCCCAAGGATAACTCACATATTCTCTGTCTATTGATTTGGTCACATTGATTGCGGCTGATGGGAAAGTCAAATCCCGGGTGATTTAATCAGGGTAATGATGGCAGATTAGCCAGATACTTTACTGCCATTTACTGCAAGTGAGAGTGTGTCCTTTTAATGACCCCTCTTTCTATCCTCCAATCCCCCTTCTCTATGTACCTTTTTATTTTCCATTCCAGCTTGGACTCTTTTCCTCCCGCAAACATGGCTAATTCGTCTTTCTCTCTCTTGCACACACACATCATGTCTTAACCTCCCTCTACTTGTCCTTGTCTAACAGACATTTCTTATCCTCCCTCTCTCGAGTCTGATGAGTACAACCAGAGAATCCCAGGCTGATCATCCTTCCCAGCTACAAACACAGCTTCATTACTATATTATCTTCCTTTCGAAACACAGGCCAGAGAAAAGCCGGACAGCTCCTTTCAGTGTGTCCTGTGTCCTGTCCGGAGCCTCCCATACTACGGCTTCAGGGAGGTGGAGGAAATCCACCTAAGTGGTACTTTGACTCACGGGGAGGAGAACCGTGTCTCCTCAGCTTGTCTCATTGCACTTCAGAAGTGTGTCTGGTGAACAAAGGCACGTCTATCAACACTGGAGACGAGGTGATATGTATACAGTTCCACTATCCATTCGCAAACCAGAGCCCTAGGGCTCCGGTACCTGCCACACATTGACAATATGAGACGGATTATGGACGCTTTCAACAGTGTCGTCCAAACGATTTGCTTGTGACAATATGTGGACCTGTCCAACATGCATTGGCACACTGCGTGTGGTGCTCTGCATTCACATAAACAGCTTGGTTGTGAGTATGTCACATCGATGCAGTATCCCAGGTTTGAAAAAGCAAAACCACCGAAGGCTACATTCCCACGTCCAGACACATCCAATGTATTAGACATTGCTGAAAGGTGACACCTGTACATTAATATAGTTGGATTTGAATGTGCTAATGTCTAATGTGTGGACCTTGTGGTTGTATCCTTATGGGAATACCGGATGGAATTTGGAATGGTTGTGTCCTTATGGGAATACCGAATGGAATTTGGAATGGTTGTGTCCTTCTGGGAACACCGAATGGAATTTCGAATGGTTGTGTCCTTCTGGGAACACCGGATGGAATTTGAAATGGTTGTGCACAAGAGTGCATGCCTGCCTCTTCCATTCTCAAGCCAGCGGAGTTAGCTCCCTTTACTAAAATAAAACTTTTAAAAAAAAAGCATCTGGAAGGAATAAAGCCTAATGCTTAATTAGAGTGAGGGAGAACGTATGATCTTAATTTGGGGGGAGGATAATTTGAGGGCAGAGTCGGCCACAATCGTGTCAACTTTGTTTTGCTGCCGTTTTATATTTATTTATATATTCATTTATTTTTCAGTTTCACTCCTGACTGGTACTTTGTTCAAAACTTGAATCCATTTCGTCCTTAAAGGAAGAACTTGAATGCATATTAAATAGGACATTGTGGCAGCTTTTCTGGGGGGAGGGCTTTGATACAGAACAGCTTAGATGCACAAAGCATAATTAAATATACAGTCTGGAATCTTAAGGACTTGCAAACTGTGAATATAATTGAAAGTACACATAAATTGCATGACCAGTATTATATTAAATGGCATAGTTTGCGTGCACCATTTTGGTTATAAGCACAACATTCAAAGTGAGGTGCTGAAAATACACTAAAAGCTTTGGAACATCCCTCAAGTCATTATAACACAGTTGACAAGAGAAACCCACAGGAGGATATGAACCTTGTCCAAGTGTATCAAGTCCAAATGATGCATTTCTTTCCGTCGTGGATTTAGGGACTACAGCTCCTGCTGACTCATAATCATTGTAATATCATCACATGCATTGCTTGTGACCATTTACCCCAAGAACATATTTCATTCTGCCTCAATTCCTATAACAACACAATGTGGACCTGCATTTACTACGCACCTTTATCAAGTCTTTAACATTTAAACCGAACAACGTGAATGCCAACTTAACCAAATGACAATATTAAACCATACTAACACCTCTTACGTTGGTCCAGTCATTGATACAGACTCAATCATTAAGTTCATTCAAATGCATCAACTAATGACAAGATTATAGCACAGTGAATAATCATCTCTTTCACTATCTAATCAAGCAATTATTGAATCAATAAATACATTAAACAACAGCATGCTTTGAATGATAAATAGGTGATGTAAATGCTCGGTTTGGATATAGGATGAAGGTAGTTGTTTATTTGTTTATTGGTGGGTGGGTGTTTGTGTGGGTGTTGTTTTGGATCAGTTGATGAGTCTGTGTGTGTGTGTGTGTGTGTGTGTGTATTTGTGATTGATCTGCCATTCCAGCATTCAGCCAGGCTATGTAAAGCCAGCAGACACACTGAGGACTGGCACATGTAATTCTAGTACAGATATACAGATTTGTGAGTGACAGTGAACATGTCTGCACAACAGAGCAGCTAACGCCTGTCAGTCACACTGCCTTGCGGTAGACCAGCCCATGTAACCGTCCAACATCAAAGACTGATGTCGAGTGTGTGTTTGCGTGTGTGAGAGAGAGAGAACACCTCTGCATGTGTGTCCTCTGCATGCATGCGTAATATATATGAATGTGCTTACGTGTGTGTGAATGTATAAAGTAACCATGTGTGCATGTCTATGCACCTGCCTCTCTATGTTTGTACCATTAATGCCTGCAAGTCTGTATACTAGACACCCAACTATCCCTTCTCTACCTCCTTCCACCTCCCCATCCCTTCAATGTGTTCTCTGGGTTGCCCTGCCTGCCTCCCTCTGCAGCCTGAGCCCTCAACCACAGGCTCCAGCCCCTTGTCGGATTCCCATCAGGCCATGTCCTAGCCAGCTCCTTGTCCCTGCCCCATCAGGCCATGTCCTATCCAGCTCCTTGTCCCTGCCCCATCAGGCCATGTCCTATCCAGCTCCTTGTCCCCTGCCCCATCAGGCCATGTCCTATCCAGCTCCTTGTCCCCTGCCCCATCAGGCCATGTCCTATCCAGCTCCTTGTCCCTGCCCCATCAGGCCATGTCCTATTCAGCTCCTTGTCCCTGCCCCATCAGGCCATGTCCTATCCAGCTCCTTGTCCCTGCCCCATC
>JACXGK010004357.1:0-20166 GCA_016801125.1 Novumbra hubbsi | reverse complement strand
CCTGCCCCATCAGGCCATGTCCTATCCAGCTCCAGTCTGCTGCCCCATCAGGCCAATCTTCTCTCCCAGCCCCCCACTCCCTGTCAGGAGGGGTAAACCTCCCGCCTTCTTCACATGGAGCTCATTAGTAGGACGGGAGGGAAGAAAAGACACTTTAATTTCAACACAAATAAAGAGGCATTTGGGGTTTCTCCCAGCGAGCCTCCTGGCAGGACTCAACAGGACTCAGAGCCTCTGTATGTTTTCTTAAAGTTGCTCTGAAGGCAGATTTACGGTCAGTAGGTCTTCAGTAGCAGACGCCATTACTGTTGTCACTTCAGGGCCAACCAAGTGCAGAGGAATAGAGGCAGAGCTGAAGTCAACGAGCATCTAAGGGAACCAGCCACATAACCTGGAGCCATTCGCAGAGCCGTCCATCAGGTCTGATGCTCTTGGAGAGCCTAACAGCTCATTAATGAATTGGGAGAGACTGTGGTTTAGGGCTCCCGTCCAGAAACAGAACTTAAGTTTGTGCAGTTGGCGCAGAATGTCATTTCTTCTCTATGTGTGTTTCTAATACCGTCAGATTTCTCTCACACAGATTGCGTAGAAGTCTACATCATCAGCCAGATTGTGTCTCTAAACCGTCCACATCATCATCAGCCTTCATAGACCTTACTCCTACTGCTTACTCCTACTGCTTACTCCTACTGCTGGCACCACAGTGCGTCCAGAAAGGGGATACTATTTTCCATCCCTGCCTTGCTCTCTGTCTTTCTCTCGCTCTCACTCGGTTATGGTCCATCTTGAGGCCTGCGGTTAGCAATGCATCCCGGAATGTTGCTGGGTGGAGCGGGTCAGGTCACAGGGGCACTTTCTATTACTGCTCTACAAATGAGCCATTCAAATGTGGGGGGCACCTCTGACTGATGTGCACTTCATTGCTGTCATTGTGACTGAAGGGAAGATCATACAAGATTAGCCCACAAACAAAATCCCCATGGGAAAGAAGTGGTCCACTCTCTGCCCATCAGCATATCAACGATAAGGGGCGCAGGCCAGCATCGTGGGAAATGAGTCAATCGTGTATCCATTATGTTCTGCTGGGCAGAGGACAGACTACTTCTTCAGGAGAGAGATGGCTGTGTGTATGTGGACACTGCCTTTGCTTGCGTCCATTTGAGGCGGCATAATTAGGGCTTTGCAACTTGAATGTTGTGGACACTGGACTGGTGTGGATATAATGAATAACGAAGGAAATAAAACCTGTTTATATGCCCAGACTCTTCCGGCAACACTCAGTACGTGACATCCACCCCAGCGGTTCGCACAAAGCATAGGCAGCGAGGAGACTGTATATACACTGAAGCCCGTCACTTCTCCCGACGCATAAACGGCAGTAGCAACACTGGCAGAATTCTTTCAGCCCGGAGTTTTCATATGCAAATCACGGTTTAGTTACGGTATGCAACACAGACCTTCCCATTTTCAGACTTTTGTTCATGATTCAGTCTCCTGAGACGGGAGGCAGTGTGGATTCTCTCTGCTACTAAATACAGTTATTCAAACTCCCATTCTGATTCTGTCTCTCATTAGCCTACTCCCGAGGCCAATAGGACAGTAACTGAAAAAAAACATGAGGTGATATCAGCAGCACAGACCTTGAAATTCCTTAATTCTAAATTCCTAGCGTAAAATCCCTTACAAATGTAATTGAAATAGTATTTTATAAACGTTTTAGCAATAAAGAATATATAATTCACATCTGAAATAAATTCCGGTCTCACAGAAAGAAAAACATGAATAAGAAAGGATCATTATCACACATTTTCTAACAATATCAAAAGTACTTTGCAGCTTTTTAAAATGTAAAATAATAATTAATATTGTTGTAAGAGTATTGTACAGAGTTGTACAGGTCCACAAATGTGTGTGTGTGTGTGTGTGTGTGTGTATGTTTCAGGTGCGGGAGGGCGCACGGAGGAAAACTATTCAAAAAACTTAAATCCCATGGAGTTCCAAATCCTCGCAACATTTGTGTCATGTTGCATTGGCAGCACCACTATAAAGGCCCAGGGAAGAGAATGTACGCCACGCACTATAGAGAGGGCGAGAACGCATATTGATGAATTGCGTCTGGCGGCTTTGGAGGGTGCTCCGTCACCCCTGAGAGCATGGGAACCCCGTTATTAGCACAAAGCAGGGCGCCATACCCAGAGCTCACGGACACTGCCTTCCGCGTGTCCTTTTCAACTCCCGGGAAAGTTCATCCTTTTTACGCGACATTCATTGTGCCCTGTGAAATACATCCCAACTATGGAAACCAAATTGAAAGTGTATGCTAGCCCGGGCATGATTGAAATGTGTTTGAAACCCTTAACTTCCCGGAGTTGAAAACCACAAAACCCCTTCCCCTCTGTCTGGCGGAGGTTTCAAAGGCAACCGTTCTTATTTCGGAGAGTCCCTCTCTGATTTTCTTTTTCATGAGACCGTCTCTCCAAAAAAGCGATCCAGAAACCATATAAACTAACGGCACTGTAGGTTAGTACAATACAAAACGCAAGTATGTTGCATGAACGTGAAGTTTGTAATTCGTGTGGTTTAGACTGTCATAAGTTCACTTCATATGATATCTGTTTTTTAGGCATATTTCTATTATATGGGTATAAAATATTCTGTGAATAAGCGTCTTACCTTTTAGATTGAGGTATGTTGGAATAATTGGAAACTGGTATAATGTTGCACCAGCCCACAATTGTAGGACCACAATAAATAATATTTGAAAAAAACTACATCAAACAAAAAATACAACAAAGTTTTCCTTTTCAGTGTTCAATAGATTCCTCGAGTCAATTCTGGAGTGGCACTCGAATTACAGCTCAGTTGCGTTGTGGCAGTTTCGGAAGATTGAACCTTGCCTCAGAGTCTGAATGGGTATCCTGAGTTGTGACTGCGCGTCTGTCCCTCGCCGCGCCGCTGCTATTGAGACTCCGACTGAATTGGAAGGCAAACTGGTGCAAACTTCAGTCTCTGCGCTCCTCGTCGAAGCACTCTGAGAACCAGCCCACTCCTATTCCAGCCCCAACAAATTAAAAAAAAAAAAACAGAGACCAGCCAGAACCAACAACGGACCTATCACAAACACGAACTCAAACTGGCATCACTTTATGAATGAAAACAAAATTAAATGACTTTGAATTTGTCATAAACATATAATGTATGCCTAAATCTTTTTTATTTTCTTTAAAAAATACAACTTTAGAACGTTAGAACGTAGAACGCAACCTAATGTAGACTACTACTAAAGAAACGAATGTGTTGGCCCAGCGGCTACCACAAAGTAAGACACGGCATATAACTCGTGTCTTCACCTATGTTATTTTAGGAGCGGAGATCCCCCTCATAGTTTTCTTGTTGGGAGCTGTTTAGTATGTTGTGATGGGAGCAGAAAACGAGTTCACTTAGGTAGCACCCTTTTAAAGTCACGCAACCCTCGGGGCTTAATCATCGGTGTGTGGGCACGTTTAATCATTGCGGCAGACGAGTAAACAACCCAATTGTATTCCTTCATCTGGCGTGTAATGTCGGTTAACGAATACAGAGTTATCTGGGTGTTGGGTTATGTGTCCGCTGTGTTTCAACCAAGCTAATTCTACTGAACGGAATGTGTTTTTGTTTTTCAAAGTTATTCCATGTAGGCCGAAATGTGATAAAACACGACTGGAAAGGTATGCGTTTGTCTCTCTACGGGCTGTTATTCGTGGAAGTATATATTTATCCAAGATAAGGGCCTTGGAGTGAATTCTGTCGGTGACGTGAATTTAACTACATTTATGACTAGATGGAAGCTGCCAAGCACTGCTTTGTGGCCCGAGTAAAATGATGCCGTTATCTCACCCGAGAGAATATATAGGAGCATCGGGTTACCGTTTTAAACTGTTGTTTCATTACCCCAAACCCCTTGACGCGTGAGCAGGCACAAGTGTAGCAATGATGCATAGGCTATGAAAAACGGATTGCCTACCTAATTTAGGGGAGAGAATCAGTGGAAAGAAATGTTAAAGCACGTAACAATGTTAAAACCTTTGGTTTAAAGAGAGCAGTTGGCTTAATTATGTACAATATTTTTTACATAATTTTCATTTTGAGCCGTAGGCATTATAGGCTATGCCTCTAGCTGACCAATAGGCTGCTAGCTATAGTTTAATCATATACGCAAGTCGGAAAATTCCAACCTCCAAATATAGCTTTACTTTCTAACTATTGGGTATTTTTCAGCCAATGGAAATGTCGCAATTATTTCCCAAATTTCCCATTGCTAATTGGTAACATGTATTCGCATGTATCTTCAGTTTAAGTAACAAACATTTCCAAATTACAGGCCACTGAATGAGGTGTCTTGGTGCAATAGCATCATCTAGCGTCAGTTTTTGCTTTGGATATGTAACATCACGCGCACACTAGCCCGCTGATATTGAGCTGGCTGTGGAATTATGAGATTATTCTATTACCATGCAGAGACTAAAAAATCAATATTATTTATTCAAAAAATCTAAACAGCGCAAAACGTTTATGAATACGATATTTAACGGTGCTCCAGGCAAACCGGATTCTTTCATACTGAAGCGGTGTCGTCGTCAGGGCACAGGGTTGAATGCGTCTGAATCATTCAGGTAGATCGATGTTGTTAAGTGGGTATTGTCAGGGCTGTAGACTCCTGGCTCTGCCTACCATCACGGGTACTGTGAGCTGACTAGGTGCTGTAGGGACTGTTGGTTATAGATTGTTCTGGAGCAAATAGATGTAGAGCACAATACCTTACTCTTCCTGACCTAAAATCTCACATCAAGCTGTCACTCCACAGAATCCAGGACTAATTTTCTCTCTCTTGCTGTCCCTCACACACACACACACACACACACATACAAACACACACACACATCAGCATCACCCACCACAGAGCT
The DNA here is from genome assembly GCA_016801125.1 of Novumbra hubbsi. Classification (NCBI taxonomy): domain Eukaryota; kingdom Metazoa; phylum Chordata; class Actinopteri; order Esociformes; family Umbridae; genus Novumbra; species Novumbra hubbsi. The sequence continues at coordinate 15,223 of JACXGK010004357.1, read as the reverse complement.
GTAAATCCTTCAGCAGGGCTGTTTGATGCTCTGACGGTGATTAGGCTGCTGTGCTGCGGTTCTCATGTTTCTGAGATTAAAATAGATGCCAAATTCAATCTGGTCTCTGCTGCACCAGAGCTGTGAAAACGAATCCACTCAAGGGAGGGACACACTCAAACGCATATCCATTCTTAGTCACGCACACGCGCACACACACACACATTTCAAACATTGGCTATTGACATGCCGAAGTATTGGAAAATGTATCCTAACTAGGGGCCGTTTACCACAGAAGGCGTGAGGATTGAATGTGGATACACATATGGCCCAATTCTCTCCAATGTGAATCAGCACCGAGGCCCAACAGAGAGAGCTCTTGTCTTTAAACGTCCTCCAAAAAAGTGTTATACGCAAATACTAACAATCTATGAGGCACATTTTAGGGTGTCTGTAATAGCTAATGTAAACCACTACCTTAAAACAGTCTAATTGTATATTCCATTCTAAGATGTGTGTGCTTCAGCCCATATTGTAGCCCACCCCTATGGTACATTTAGCATGACCATATATCTCTATAATAATTATAATGCAGTTATCCTTGGAAGGTCAGTCTAGGAGAGTGGAAAGTTCTCTCTGGGACTCATGGTGACAGCATGGAGTACATACGCATTTAGGGATGATGTTAGACAATCACTGTTACCCTTCCTGAATGTATACACTCCCAAATTGCCCCACTCATCCATTAATTGGGGACGGGTACCATGCTTTATCAGGCTGGAATGTTTCTAGTGTGAGTGGCTGTAGGGCCAAGAAAAGAAGGGAGGGTGGAGATATTTCTACTGGATACACTGGGTGGCTGGTGGGACGAATCACCAACGTCAGATAAATATATGGTAAAATGAAGACACACATTAGGCGTTACCCACACACACAAATATACTCTGAGACAAACACATACTCACATCATACTTACCCTGGTCTAGGTTGTCTACAGGTCGCTTATTCAGAGGAGGGGGAAGCTAACTAGGAAGGTGTTCTTAGGCTACACCTCTCAGCTAACTCTAGACAGAATAGCGCTTGTGTCATGGCAACAGTTGCTGTGTAAACATACCGTTTATGGTTTTCTCTTCCTGTTGTTCTTTTGTGTTTGTGAAAGAACCAGGGATGTATGAGACATAAAGGCTGAACTCTGACCTCAGATGGCCAATAATTCTACCGGTCGTTCAAAGACATTTGCCAAACTACTATAATTATGTCCTACTGTTTCCAAAGAAGTAAAACTGAGAAATGCAAACATCTCTGAAGAGAATAGTTTAGCAAGGGCATGGAGGGGAGCACAAGGCAGTGGAAGGAGAGAAGATGGGCAACATATAACTTAGAGAAAGAGGATGATAGTGGAGGGAGAGTGGATGATAGTAGGTGTAGTGATAATGCTAGGGAAAGAAAAAGGTTGTTAGAAAGATGATCAAGTCAGGAGAGAGCACAATAAGAGGTACAAGAGAGGAGAGAGGATGATAGAGATGATTATATAGATGATAGATGGAGGGATTATAGAGAGGACAGAGGATGATAGAGATGATGATATTGAATGATAGATGATAGATGGAGTGATTATAGAGAGGACAGTAGATGATAGAGGTGATAAATATAATAATATATGATAGATGGAGGGATTATAAAGAGGACAGAGGATGATAGAGATGATGATAATGAATGATAGATGACAGATGGAGGCATTATAGAGAGGATGGAGGATGATAGAGATGATGATAGAGGATTATTGTAGGAGGAGAGCAGATGATTATGGGAGGAGGGGATGATTAAGAGAAATGAGGATGATTAAGGAAAAACGTGTAATTGAGGGATGAAAAGATAGAAGAGAGAGTTCAGAACATGATCCAGCAACTAGCTGAAGCAATAACTAAAATAAGTCTTATCTGAACTAATTTTGACTTTCAGTAAACATTGCTCTGTTGAAAACCACTTTCTAAAAGAACAGGCACCATGTTGGACTAACAGTTTTAATGTATCTGGTTGGGGCAGCTATCCATCCTTGAGGAGGGACATTTCTTTCAAACATTTGAGTTTTGCTCAATATGTGTGGCATTGATGCACTTTAAGAAGTTCAGATACACAGTGATAAACATATCTGGGCCCTCTGAGTGATTCATCATCTAAAATTACTCTATCGCTTTCCCACTCCCTCTCTCTAAAAAGCTCTTTCAATCATGGGGAGGAGGAAGATGAAAAGCCACAACTGAATCCAGATGAGAGAATGGTGAAGAATAAATGTCATGTCAGTGTCTAACTTCCTCTCATTACCCGAGAAGAGCTCTGTGTGTCAGCGTTCAACTTCATGTTATTATCCAATAAGGGAGCATGTCAGCGGTACCCAAAATACCCTGGGGACAGCAGACATAAACATATCCCAAAGTTTAGATTCCCACACACACTCCCTCATACACACAGAAGTGTAATTCATGTCTTGTACTGAACGTGGAGAGCACAGCAGCCAGAGGCATGGTTTGTGTACTGTAAACACAGCGAGAATGGAGAATGAGAGAGAGATAGGCGAGCGGCAAAGGGTCTTGACTCCCAGCCCTCCCTCTAGTCCAGGCCGAAGGAGGAGAGCTCACTGGAGGTGTTGCATCCCTGGCAGTTGAGCAGCGCCATCATACAACTCAGCCGTTTACAGAATTTAGATCAAGTTCAAATAAACAACTCCTCGTTATATAGCTGCTACAAGAACACCATGCCCATCTGCTTAATAATTGTCAGACACAACAAAACAAACACAGTCATGAGAAAATGTTAGTACACGCCCCCTGGAAAATGTTTTATTGACATATGGATGTGGTATCATCACTTCAATACTATCAACAGATAATGGCAATCTGCTTTGCTTTTGTGTTCTGGATCATTGTCTTGTTGTGAGATTCACGTTCAGATTCAGATTTTTTTGACAAAAGGCTGAATCTGAAACATTATCTGCTCCAATATGGAACTCATGGTGGATGTAATGATTGCACGTTGGCCAGGCCTTGAGGCAGCAAAGTGGCCTGAAATCACCAGGCCCAACATGGACTGGCATGGCAGCCAAACAACCCTAACCCAGGTGTTTTCTGGCAAACATCAGTTCTGTCTGGATATTTTCTTCGAGATCAGAGGCTTCCTCCCTTCTTGTGTTCCATGTACATATCTGTACATTCACAAAAGCTCTCCCAAAAGCAACTACTGCTAATACTGCAGTGTAGTCAAAGTTACGATTAAGGTTAAGGGTAAAGTTAGACAACAAAATGGCGAAGTATAGGAAAGTCTTTCAGAAAAAACTCTGTGGCATTTACGCCTGGCCACCACCCAGATCAAGACTCCCTTGCAAAACTGTACTTCATTTAAAGTGCGTACTACTTTTAGAACATGCACATATACAACTGTACTTCATTTAAAGTGCGTACTACTTCTAGAACATGCACATATACAACTGTACTTCATTTAAAGTGCGTACTACTTCCAGAACATGCACATATACAACTGTACTTCATTTAAAGTGCGTACTACTTCCAGAACATGCACATATACAACTGTACTTCATTTAAAGTGCGTTCTACTTTTAGAACATGCACATATACAACTGTACTTAATTTAAAGTGCGTACTACTTTTAGAACATGCACATATACAACTGTACTTAATTTAAAGTGCGTACTACTTTTAGAACATGCACATATACAACTGTACTTAATTTAAAGTGCGTACTACTTCCAGAACATGCACATATACACGTAAAACAGTAGTGTGGTATCATTGTACCAAACCGTATCCAACCTTTCCACCTGCCCTGGTGGAAAACAGAATGCAATTGTATTCTTACCAATGACATTTTAGCAAGATGGGATACTTTAGAGAGGTCTGTCATAATCAAGGACAGTACTACCCCCACATTAATCTAATGGCCGCAGTTCTTCACATTTAAGGAATGACCACAGACATTAATGTAAGGGGGGCTTAGCTGCATCCAGGATATTGATGGGCACGTCTAACTATGAACACATGCAATGACCAGGTGCCTGGAGGAAACTTGACGTGCTGTAAATGTTTATGTTGTTGTTTCTTGCTTTGGAAACATCCTGCAAACATACTTAAGTTGTAGTCAACTTAGTCAGACCACACATATCAGAACACATTAACATTATCTTAAAAGAGTTTAACTGGGTATTTTTGATCAGAGTAAAATAAGTGCCACATAAGGTTAGGAAGTGCAGCTGTGTTTCCACCAGATTTTCTGAGTATTGTGCACATCTCTCAACTACCATCTCTCATAATCAAGGAGATTGCTTTTAATATGGGGCAGGTCACAATGGTAAGGTATTCTGCAGAAGTGTACTCTCTGTAAGGCAAGATAGTTTTCCAATTTGATTGTTTTTTTTGGTTGCTATTTTCAGTTGTAATTGCAGTTGTAATTGAGAATAGTTCCCCCCGCTGGCCCACTGGCCATGACCTTCTGTCCTCTTGTCTGAACAGCTGCCAGTGATAAGATCAGGGCCAGATCATCATCCTTCAGCTGGACCACTTCACCAGGCCATTGTGACACATCGGCAGTAGCAGGACCAGGCCCGGTCAGCACAAACATGGTCTTCACATCGAGCTACGGAGAATGACTCACACTCACATAGAAACTGTGAACGTACCCAAACACATGCAGTTATGTGTTGTAATCCCTGTGTACACGCAGACGACCTCGCATAGCCCCTGGCCCACACGTGAACACAGCCAGAACACCAGCACAAACTACGCAACACGCTCTGCGTAGAGACAGGAATGTAACAGAGTCCTTAAAGTGACCTCTGCTGTGGAGAAACCCAAGAACTCTGGAAGAGAAGGAAACTATTCTTCCAGATCTTGGCGTTTTTTCTGGCATCATATTTAGTGTCTCCCCTGAGGCACTGTGTCAATCTGCTCATCTGGGTTTCTCATGAAACCTTAACATCTACAAATGTTTGGATCTCTGATTATCTAAAACTATACATATCAGTACAGTGTTGATGTATAGGATGCACAGATACATGCACAGTGTTTAAAATATAACTTAGTTATAAATACAGCATGAAGGGTGTGGTATTTGGCCAACAGGACAAAGGGATGTTCTTAAGATCTTTTTGACACAACACAAAGTGCCTGGATAAAGCCCTTAGCCATTGTATATTGGCACTATACCACAAACACATGAGGTACCTTATTCCCATTACATATTGCTTTGTTGTCATACCTTATTGCGTTATTGTGTTTCATATACCATTTAGGTTAATACTAAATGGATACAGTATATAAGTAAGTCCTACTTTTGGTTCATACTTTACAAAGTTCTGAGGGATTCTCTAAGGAAAAATACTGAACTGTTTATAAGAACAGGTAATATGCTACTGTCATTAAGATATCACTAATCCCAGTGAGATTGGGTCAGTCTTTATGAGATTTGTCCTCTCGTAGTTAGGGGAAATGTCAAACAAAAACATTGGATGTCCCAGATATTTCAGGCAGAGATTTTTGAGTCAATCCCAAAGAGAGGCTATAAAGGAAAAGCCCCATAAACCCCTCTCAGTGAAACATCCAGCATCAACATTACAGCCTAGCCAAGCATACCAAAGACCAGGATGAATGGGTAGAAAGGAACATACGTTGGCTTAACAAACCGTCTTAAAAAATGGTCATGGACGGTTTAATTAAATTGCCGTCATGCCTACAGTGTATGGAAACTGCAAAGCAGGCTTCATTTACACTGTAAAAACCCTTCTTCTACCCTACAAACTGTGTGGAGCCACATGCTGTTGTCTGCACAACATAACCAAACCAAGACTCCCAACGACTTCCAGGTGTCAGACTGACCAGACAACAACCCGATGTTTAGAAGGTTTATCCATCAAGCAAACAACTCCATCTTCTGACGAGAGTAGTGTACTGCACCCTCTCTTCAAACATAAGCTACATGTGGGTGCAACGCAAACAAAGAACACACGAGGGCAGTCAAAGATTAAATGAAGCCAAGAAAGCAAATGTTACTTTGAAACAGGAGATGGTATTCTAAATGGTATGTACTATAACTACAATAGTGTCTCCTATGATCTTTCTTGCATATTGTATATGTATGCCTGCAACAAGGCACTACAGATTTGTGTTTCTAAAGAGTAGATCTTTACTCATGGTTTTTTTTACAGGACACACCAATCACAATATGTAATTGTTTTTCTTTCAGGCTGGATAGTGAATAATAATGGGATCGTTTTGCTATAAAATTGGTTTGTTGCTTAGTATGACACTGCTGGCTGGTGTTGGGAGGGTGGGGTGAATTTAGTTTTACATCACATCCTGGATACACAATACTAATCTTAACTAACCCTTCCAGTACATCAATTCTGTATATCTAATTGCTTATACTAGCTTAAGCAGCTGTTATGCAACATTATCAAAATATTGCTCAGCTGTCAGTTGGAAAACTAATGTTGAATTACCAAAGTTTAATTAAGTGTTCTGGCATTAGTATAATGTTTGTGGTTGCCAGTAAGTTGCATCAGACTGTGGGATTGTTAGGTGTGTGTGTGTGGCTGCAGTTTATTAAATAACATAGTTTTTAAACTGTACAAGTTTGTGTGGTTTTTTCTTAGCCTGGGCTTTCGGTCACCATATAAGTGATTCAGTTAGAACGCTGCAGTACACGTCCTCATCCTCCTTGGACCTGAAACTAGTGTCAGATACATAGTTATTGGTTTACCAACCATGTGTTTTCCCAGGATGGATCCACATGAAAGGCCACAGACTCTTTCCATTACCCTTCAGCATTCTCCCAGCAGCACCTGCTCTTCTCGGCCCCAGATAGCATCTGGAGCTCAGGGACACCTGTCATCATCATTGACCTCTGACCCCCAGCTGGAACGCCATCCTGGAAACACTAGGAAGAGCCATGCTGGTAACAAACAAACACACACACACGCACCAGTGGAATAACACTGTAATCAACTAGTGTTAAGGCTGGTACCATAGTTTTGATAGAACCAGAAAACATGGGTTGTGCCACTGTGGCTGTGTATATTATGTGGGTGTGGTCACTAATTGTTGTTTAAACAGTATTACAGACACGCCGATGATCTGTGAGTCTGATGCTTAAGGCCGGACTAATAGGCAGTCTATGCCTAGAGTAAATATCCATTCCATGGAAATCCAGGCTGCTGGTGGCTTGTGTGTGTCTGTGAGTGTGTTTGTGTGTTTGTGTGTACGCGTGCGTGTGTGTGCGTGTGTGTGTGTGTGCATGCCCTTTGTTAATAAATGTCCTATGGAAAGCAGAAGGCTAGAGGCAGGCTGCTATCACGTTATCAGCCCGTGTGGATGTTTGCTGTTAAAACAGACCCCAGCTTCCATGCGGGGAGGGGTAATGTACTCCGACAGCAAGAGCCCTGTATCAAACACACAGAGAAACAAGGTCTTAGTGAGTACCGAGTTGTGGGTTTTGGAGGGAGTACTGCATGACTCCAGGAATACACTGCAGTTGCAGTAGGGGTTGGGAATTAAATGAAAGGGACCTTTAAAATGTATACAGTCTAGATGTAAGGTCCAAATGTTACAGGGAACAACTGAAATGGGTTTTCTGCTCCGTCGCTGAGCCCAGGCGTAGGGCCAAGCTGGGGCCTTACGGGAGCCAGGCGCCAATGTTAATGTGTTCCACTCCAACACCGACACGCTGCTCTGAGAATCATTCTACTGACACAGTAAAGGCCGTGGACGTGAGGGCCACGGAGGTGAGGACCACGAAGGGGATGACTGTGGAGATGAGGACCGCGAAGGTGAGGACCGCGAAGGTGAGGACCACGAAGGTGAAGACCGTGGAGATGAGGCCCGCAGAGGTGAGGACCGCAAAGGTTTGCTATGCAGCAAATGACGGTGCATCTGAAGAGTTTTTCATCCTGCAAAATGTTAATTATATAAATACATAAAAATGAAAAATAGGTCTCCACAAAGTTTTCTGTCTCCACAGAACATTTTTATTTCTGGCATAGAGGTTAGGTGTGGTGGAAAACAAACTGTTATATACTGTATATATAATGTTGTATTTTGGGGCTACTTTTAAATGTAGGCATGACCAGTGCGGCGTTATGGCTTGGTTAGGTATATACATCATTGTTAGGTTAAGGTAAGGGTTGGGTTTAGGATTAAGGAATGGGGAACATGGTTTTCTTCGTCAGGTTTAGGTCTCAGTTCCCAATATAGAGACAAATGTCTGTCAGGTCCAAGTTTTACTGTGCATATTCGAACCAGAACTCCCCATAGACAGGAATACCTGACAATTTGTTCCTGACTAGGGGTTTTAGAATGGCTTAGGTGTGGGTAGAATGTACAATTGGGATTTGTTTTAAAGTTGCGGTTAGGTTTAGGCATTAGGGGTCGGGTTAAAGGTTAAGTTTAGGAATAATGTTTAGGTTACTGAGGTTAGGTTACGGTTAGGATTAGGGTACGTTTTACCATAAGGTAACTTAGAAAACAGGGAGTCTTTTTTGGTCCACACAAATAAAAACACACATGTGTGCGTGTGATGACCATTGCACAGGCTATATCAGTCAGCAGCACAGAGCCACCATTCAGTGGTGGGAAAAACACAACAAAGAGCCAATTTACAGGAACAAAGGCAGCCAGTGCCTGCAGACGACGCTGGTTGCAAATCAGAACAAAACCCACCAATCCCCTTACAACCTCCCACAACTCCTTAGAAGAGACCTTTAACAACACCTTCATACGAGCAAACCACCATATGACCTTCCAAACCGTCCAGAGATGTATGGCACTGCCCAATATCTCCTTTATCTATGTGTCGCTGAGCCACGACACACAAGAACCCATAACCACTTAGAAATGTTTTGGCCATAATAATGAGGTTTAGAACATCATCTGGAACAGCATGAATAAAGGTTTTTGTGTAGGAGAAAGGTGTGTCATTGATAATAGCCCTTGATGCCTTTACTTAACCAGGTAAGTCCATAAGAAAACATTATCTGTGCAATAGCAAGCTGACACTCTACTGATTCAAGCAGCATTTTCACTACCAATATGCATATGGTTCTCTGCAAACCTAGACAGCAGACATGGCTAGAATGACCTCTCCATCCCATACAGCGCCAGTGTCAGTGGAATACGAGAAGACAGTGTTGAGTTAGACACAAGTGGCATACTTCCTGTGTACTGGAGGAGGGGGTGGAGAGATGAGACACGCCCATTCAATGCAGGAATAAAAGTGATCAGGCTTGATGGACTGGTCTGTCAGTCTGGATAAGCAGATCAATGCTGACCTCGCACACCCTTACAACACACACAGATGCATACATATACACACGACCCTGAGTCAAATGAAGTCATCAAATTGACAAAGAGAAATACAGATTACCTGTTGCCATGGCTACAGCAGCTGCGCTGTGTCACAGATTGAACACGCACGCACGCACTGAGAAGGCTGAAGCCTCGTTTTGAGCTGGCTTTGAACACACACACACCATGAAATATGAGATAGGTCTTGATCAACGTGATAGGTGCACTCTGCAGGCCTAAGGTAATGCTATAAGCACCCATAAAAGCCTTGTTAAGACCTCGGGGGGAACCTGTTTGGTTTCATAAGTGACGTGTGCGCATGTGTTCTCATTTGTGTGCATGTAAATTGCTGTTGGTGTATAGTATCAAAGTGCCATACACTTTTACTTCTGTTTTGTTTCTTTGTTGCTACAATACTAGTGAAAAACTAAGGTTGTGCAGTAATGTTTGTTTGTGTTGTAATGTCACTTTGTGTGGATTTGTGATTTTGCGTGCTACTGGGTTGTCGTACGGTGTGGGGCGAGTTTGAGTCTGCCAACCAGTTGTTTCAGTATGTGCGGGTCGGGGTTTGGGATTAAGGCCTGAGGCTCAGAGAGAGAAAACCCCTGACCAAAGAGAGCACCCCCGACCAGCCGCCCTACCGTCAGCAACACCCTGCCGTCCACGTCCCCACCCTGGCCCCCTCCCCCGGCCCTGCCTAATCAGTGCATGTGTAGGGGGGCTAAGCAAGCAGCTGGCCGTCTGCCTGGCCCATCGCAGCTCCACCCATCACTTACCCCGGACTGGCTAATCACTGCCAATGATTGCTCAGCACCAGCCTGGCCTCCACACCTGCCCCCTTGCTCACTGGTGGGACTGTCCCATCTGGAACGCATGGGGGGGGGGGGTGCAGAGGGTGTAGAGGGTGTCTGCTTACCGGCAAAACAGCTGAAAGTGCAACAAGGACAGAGATAGGCACTCTTCGTGGCGTAATGACATATGTGAGAGATCAATCACCGGAGAGAAATCCTTTCATTGTTTTGGAGAAAACCAAATGGGTATTCTCCTGTACGCCAGCCGAATCTCTCTGATGTGCGGGGGCCAGTCATTGTCTGTGGTAATAGGTTGCGTTTGTGTCACAACATATCGATCAATTCAAGGTCCATACATTGGTAACTGGGATATAATACATTTTAAAGTAGAAAATAGGACTGGCTAGGCAGAGTTTACATGCGTATGTGTTGGTGAGTGACATTTAACAGATGGTTTGTTATGACACATACCCGTTATATCCAAATATACATAGATTTCATCATTTATCATTTTTTATCATTTACCAATCATAATTACTTCTTAACTTTATATATCTAGTACTTCCACTGTGCCCCCACTAAATGACAATGGCACAATGGACAATGCTGTAAAACATTGGCATGTCGAAAGGGATTTGATTGGTTATTTAGGGTGTATGTCAGGTTAAATGAAATCTGTTAGCGCCAATAGAAACCTACTGATCAGCACAAGGCTTTAAACTTTGCAAGCCACTAAGCTCTTTCATCAATACCAAGCATCAGTACTGGAGCTGGACAGAGCTTCTACCACCGATCTTTCAAAGATCGATAAGACTGTATGGAAATAAGGACTCAGGTACTTGCTCCAATCAATGTCTGGATCAGCAAAATAGACTTGATTGTTGAAATCCATTAGATAGCTCTTTATAATGACTCTTGGTTAGGACTTCTTGTCTTGTTTCTTTACCAGGTTTTGTGTTTGTTTTCTTACGATGAATGTGTGTGGTTTTTGTAAATATATCAGTTGTGCTGTCTTGATCTCCATATATAATCAGAATTCATTGTGTGACTGAAGGGGAAAAGGTATTAGCCGCAAACTCATTATATGCTTTTCTTATGTTACTCATTAACACACCCCAGTTCATAATTAAGTTACACTTTAAAGAGTAACTTAATGCTAAATTATGGACTGCTACTTTATGCTTAGAAAACCAGCTGTTTCTTGTTGATTAATCAGGATGAGGAAGATTGTCATGATGAGTCCAATATAAGTGAGTGATGTTACCAGGGAGAGTCAACAACACCAACTGAAACCCATTACTCCTCTAATCTATAAACTACCAGGGACAATCTTTTTTCTATTGACTTCACAATGACAATGTATGGGCCCTATAACAATGTATTTTCTCATTGTTCCATTGTGTATCTTCGTTTAACAATGTAGTTCCTGATTGTTTCATAATGTATCACTGGCTACAGATGACTCCCCTCCCAAACAATAAACAGCAAATGTACAGTATATAACAGACACGTTTGAGAGGGAATATGTACTCGTCAATCTCTTTGACAAGCACTTCCTTATTTGGAATGCTATTTCATTGAATCAAGATGTATTGGCTTAGTGAAGCGCGCTTGGCAGAGGCGCATATCCGGCCTGGAGATCACCAGTCTAGTAAGCTCATGGAAATGCCCACCGTTGATTGCTGGCCGTATTGATTTGCATGAGAGGTGCATGAGATGCCGTTGGGATGTGGTTCACGAAAGCGAGGACGTAGGCATGTTCTATCGTGGCAGATCGACTGGACACTAAGCAATTCATTGGCCAAGCTGTTAAGGGCCATTTTCTAAAGCAAGAATATTTGTTTTTATTCTATGTTGAATAACATCAGTGGGAATAAATCACGGGGCATGTGACTGTGCCCATGGTTTGGAATTGTCATCTGGCAATTCGGGGCCAACGCGTGAGGGGCGGGGCCATATTTCATTGCAGCAATCCGGTAAAAGAAAAAAAGAATATCTATATAATTTCACAGCTATGGGTTTTATGGGAGTATTTTTTATTATTATTTACACATTCTGTATGTTATGATCATTTCTATCAAGCAATTGTCTCACCAGTGGGCAATGGCCGGCCCTCCAAGCAAGATGGGCCTTCCAAGCAAGATATTTTGAAAGAATGCATTAATTCCAAATAATACTGATATGTAATTTTTGGATGTTGTCTCATATGTTTAAAATATGTAAACAGTCATTTTTGCTAGTTTTTGTTGTTCTATAAGAAACATATTTGGATCACAATTTAGTAAATTACCATAAACCTGTAACATTACAATTAAGATTACTTTTATACTAAGCAGAGATTTTCAGCTCTACCTTGCGGATGAGCCTGGATAAAAACAGACAAGAAAGGCCAGACAATAGAGCACAGCAGTGATCAGAGGCAACTGGTATAAAGGGGATGATTTAGATGACCAAAATCAAGAGAAACCCGTAATTGAGTACTGGTAGTATCACAAGGGTGGTGGTTACAGCTAAAGCAGGGGTCCTGATGTGGGCTGGTATGGCTTAAGTGCCAGGGCTGCATTTGTGTTCCAGTCCGCCCCTGCTAGTGCGCCTCCTGGATAAACCCAGTGAATAAAACAAACTCAGAAATAAGCCAAATTTTCTAGACGTAATGATGAAGTACTGCACCTTATGAATAATGAAAACAATGACGTAACAATGCGGTTGGCAGCTTGGACAGAGCTCGGGTACCAGCAGAAACGTTCAACAAAATTCACATCAAGAGGCGGAGCAAGGAACAGAACATGATGCGGCTGTGACGTGGTATTCATTCGGAACCTTTAATCCTCTGCCGCAGCACCCCGGCCGGTAACGAGAGGAGGGGGTAGGCCTACACGGTCGGTCAGAACGGGATTGCTTTGGCTAATAATAGCCCGACTTTAACCGGACATTAAAAATACGGGCCTACATAGTCAGCGCGTTTAAAATATTATTAAAAAATAACATCTCCTTGTAAAAAACGCGGAGTAAACAGGCAAACCCCTCCTCTCTCGTAGAGGGTTGGAAACTGCGTTTAAATTCACAGTTTAAATAAATGGGTGATTACGAATTCGGTTTAATACAGACGGCGAACACTGAACACAGCTATACTCTCCTCGGTGGACGCGCTTTCAGATCCTACTCTTCTCCGGTTTCCATCGGCCACTTGTGTCCCGACTCGCCCTTGGTTTCTATAGAGTCGCTGCCTTGTCCTCTCTGTTCCTGTCAGCTGCTGCGCATCAGCAAAACATGCAGGATGAGCCTGTGGGAATGACAACTGAACAACGACCCCTGACAAGAGCAGAAAACTATCGGACCAACAACGCAGTCAATATAACAGGGATACAGCTACCGAACCAAACCAACAACCAGTTTGGAGCCCTTACTTACAACTACAACCACCTGAACAAGGATCAAGATTTTCCCGATTATAGTCAAGCTTTCCCGACGCAATATATCCGTGACCTTCAGTACGACCGGAAAATACATCAGCAGTTAAGTCAGCGAGCTGTGTTTGGCTGCACCGAGTTGCCCCCACCCCAAGGAAAATTCGGTCACCTGCCGCAGAGGCAGCCTTTCACCACTCAACTCTCCACCGAGCGCACCGCAGTCTTCAGCCCCGGCCGAATCAACGGCTCGCCAGCGAAGGTTTTAGCCGATGTGGAGACTGCCGCGTCGCCATCGCCTACTTCCGTAAATCCAAACGAGGTTAAGATCCAAATGGACTCCCCCATCACCCACCATATAAATAACGGCAATGGCAGTAGCACCGGCAATATGTTGGCCGGAGGTCTCGGAGGCGGTTTTCCAAACCTTCAGAATCAAGAGATGCAGAACCCGAGTGGCGGCACATCTTCACCTCCCCTCCATGGTTTCGGAACCCCGTGGTCCGTTCAGACCAGCTCCCCACCTCCACCACCCGTCTCCAACTCTTCCAACCCCATCCACCCGGCAAACGCGATTAATCAGTTAGCGCATACCGACCCAGATAACAGCTTCTATCCCGGCATCCCTTCCTCCATCAACCCGGCCTTTTTCCAGAGTTTTTCTCCGGTGTCGGGCAATCCTTGTCCCGGAATTAACGTGCAGGGCTTCAGCAGTCCGTTCTCACACCAGATGAACGCGCCTCAGCAACAGAGCCGACGGTCCCCGGTCAGCCCCCAGATGCCTCCCCAACACCAGCACCATCAGGGTGCGTTTCTGCAGCAGAGGAACAACTACAACCACCACCACCAGGTGAGCTGACCTTTTTCCATGGAAACCTTCATCAGGATATGCGCGGTGGAGCGTTTCAAATGAAGCTGTTAAAGACCATAGAAGATATAAAACGAATGTATTATGTAAGTATGAATATTACATGCAGAAGTGCATAATCCCAGCGATATGCACCATTGGCTTTTTAGACCACCGGTCATTGTTGAGCCACTGATCCTCTAACGGCTATCACCTTTAGTGTATTACCACAAGGGGTTTAGATTTGGGTGAACAGGGGGTCATGACGGACAGGTCAATTCCAGCCCCCCCGAAAACGAGTAATAATCCTGGTATCCATTGCCCCTGACCCCCCCCCCGCAATATGAAACACAAGCCTAGGCCCTTGGAGACCTTTAAAAGGTCCGTCCGTTTTTCATCACTGTGTTCTAAACACATGACTCCAAGAAGGCGAATCGTTTGTCTTTTATCTGGGATGCGTTTGTCGTGTCCCATGTGAGGTCATATGTCTGCTTGTTCAGAGGCGAGGCGGGGGAGGGAAGCGAGCGGGGGAGTGGGGCTGAATCTCACTTTTGTTCACTGTTTAAAGATGCACTGGCACAGGGCAGGGCCGTAGCCGCCCCACGTTGCAGTCTGAGGCCGCGCCCCCCCTGGCAAGAGGCAGAGCAGGGCTGTAGGCTATGCTGGCATGGCGGGGTCATGGGATTTACTTGGTGGGGTGGGGTGTCTGATCACCACAGATCCTGTACACTCCGTGGTGGGGTGGGGGATATGATCACCACAGATCCTGTACACTCCGTGGTGGGGCGGGGTGTCTGATCACCACAGATCCTGTACACTCCGTGGTGGGGTGGGGGATATGATCACCACAGA
>JACXGK010004356.1:5356-38816 GCA_016801125.1 Novumbra hubbsi | reverse complement strand
AGGTGGCTGATAGAGGTGAATGTGTGTCTCGCCACAGGTGGCTGATAGAGGTGAATGTGTCTTGCCACAGGTGGCTGATAGAGGTGAATGTGTCTCGCCACAGGTGGCTGATAGAGGTGAATGTGTCTCGCCACAGGTGGCTGATAGAGGTGAATGTGTCTCGCCACAGGTGGCTGATAGAGGTGAATGTGTCTCGCCACAGGTGGCTGATAGAGGTGAATGTGTCTCACCACAGGTGGCTGATAGAGGTGAATGCCTCTCCCTCCCTCACTGCCAGCAGCCAGGAGGACTACGAGATGAAGTGTCATCTGCTGGAAGACACCTTGCACATTGTGGACATGGAAGGAAGGTAGGGAGTAGGGCAAGAATACCTCAACTCAGTTTGAAGGTGCTATTTTTCTATGTTCAATTTACTGGCATGAACACATTTGTTTTCAATTCAAATATTGTTTTCTTAATAACCGCAAGCAGCACTTAAAACTAGAAATGTATTTAAAAACCCCAAGATGTTGATTAGGACATTTCCAGTATGAGTGGACCTTATTACTTTATAGCTAAATAAAATCCACAAATCCACTTTTGGAAACAGTTCATGCTTTCCTTTTTAAGCTTTACATATACAAATCTGCAGTGGCTCTGCTTTGAAAACAAGTAGCATCCATTACTCTAGAAGGTAGTGGATTGAGTGGTTTCAAAGTTTAAACTGCAAATAAGTGTAACAGCTTTAAT
Organism: Novumbra hubbsi; assembly: GCA_016801125.1. NCBI lineage: Eukaryota > Metazoa > Chordata > Actinopteri > Esociformes > Umbridae > Novumbra > Novumbra hubbsi. The sequence goes on along the minus strand of JACXGK010004356.1, from coordinate 38,087 downwards.
ATTCTTAGATACTACCTTTCTGGAAAGATATTGGGGGGGGAATAAGTTTGTGTATGCAAATGAATTAAACAGGTGGTTAGGATTTTATAAAATAGATTTAGTTTTTTTCAGAAAACAGACATACTGTAACCCATCTTTGTCAATATGACGAGACCTTGATATCTGACCATCCAATGTTAGTCCTCTGTGCTTTTTTAACGTAATGATCACACTTATAATGCATAATTGTGTTTAGCTACAGATCTTAGATCACTTTCTGAACCACATATAATGATACGCTGATTATAAGATTAAGGGATGGGGTTAAACTTTGAAATGTTTGCATGTAATGGTGCCATGAAATATGTATATATATATATTTTTTTTTACATTACTTCCAAACGGTCTTGCTGACCAGCAGAGAAATACACATAAACAGTGCAGATTAATTAATCATCTTCATTATTTTACACAATATCTTTTCAAAGCACTGGCAAAACATGGGTAATCCACACCCTGTCATAACATGGTAAACCTTTAATAGTTTTCATAAAAGTTATTCTATTACATTCTCACTTACTTGTTGCTCTCTGTAGATTGGTTGGCAAAGAGAAAAGGGTTGGTGGCTATGACCTTATGTGGAACGATGGACCTGTCTACAGAGATGTCAGCCTGGAGTCACTGGGCAGCTTCTGTCTCACTGCAAACACACACCTCGGTTAGTCTGGCATCAACTGTTACTGTCAGTTATCACACTTTCACATCCAAGGGTTTATCACAGGGTGGTACAAATTGACACTACTGCCAGGAGTGGTGGGGGGGGGGGGGTGAAATGGATTGCCTTGTCATGTTGCGCTGTAGCTATACTTTGTGTTAAGGTTGGCCACCTGAAAACTCAATATGTTACCTCAGCCTATGTGTGCTAGCAAAAGGCTTCCAGGCTGAGCGGGTAGTGTGAGAAGGATTGGACCGGCTTGGCAAGATATGCTTTGGGGGAAGCGTGTTTTGATATTTGACTATTCCGCACCTGCATTTTTTTGTAAATCAAAGTTTGCTTCTAACCTTGTAAAGAGTTTAACACATGATTGTATTTAAATTACATATTTTCAATACAGGGTGTGTAAACGACAGGAAGAAACAACTTCATCAGCTTTTAAAACCTATTCCAGGCCAGAAGAGGATATGACTCACTACATAAAATATGGATTTTTATTTCAAGAATTAAGCTTACATGGAAACCCCAGTATAATTTTCAACACTGAGTTTTCATCCATATGTTATAGTTTTTTTTTTTTCCTACAACCAGTTTGGTCTCCCTCACAAATATCGCTCTGTCACTCAATGATTTCACTTATTGAATTAATGCAAAACATATTTATTTCTATTTCTTAAAAACAACTGCATTCAACATTGAGAAAATATGTAACACAACCTTTATGCGTGCATGTGAGAATGTTTACGACAACTCTACTCCCTGATCTATGGCTTTGATCATTTACATTTACGTTGAATAAATAAAGTGCAATTTGAGCCTGTTACATGTATACAGCATTTACAAGAAACTGATAGCCTTTGCAGGCAAATGGAGACTTGGCTCCTTAAGTATGCGGCAAGTGGAACTAGAGTAGAGTTTTCCTTGTAACAGCTAAAAAGACTACATATGACTTAAGGACTACATCTGAAATGAAACTGAACTACATCTGACCAATACAGCACAATTAACAGAATAAAAATACATTCGTTGTTCGCGTCATTCTTCTTCTAAGGATATCCAAACTGTAAACAGCAATTCCAATAACAAATGAGAATCAAACTGGGATTAACCAAATATATATCACAAATATTAATATAACATTTAAGAAAATACACATTTACATTCATAGCAAACATTACAATGTCTCTATTAAACAAAAAGAGCTCTGCCCAATGCAAAATATAGTTAATAGACAAGGTCAAATATATTTTTCAAACAAGAAAGCCCTTTAGGGAGCAATTGCAAAAAATATTTTGTGATTTTTTTTCATTGGTATTAAGACAGTGCATTTGTATTGAGTAGATATTGTTAAAGTGTATAGAGTATACACCTGCTGAAAATCTGCTTTCAAACTGCAAATTCAACAAAGATTTTAACAAAAAACAGTAAATGTGTGGTGAAAGGTTCTCTGTTCATTCCAGATTGTCACAACAAGACGTGACTAATCCATGAGCATACTTATGAAATCCTTTAATTTAATTTTGTTTAATTCTGTGATTATTTAAACTTTCCATTTTGGGTTAGATGTGAAATATTTTCATGTGAATAGTCAAAGTAGAATCACTATTATTCCTCTGTTAGCCATGAAATTATGAGTTCGAAAAGGAGTTCTTTTTAAAGACACGGAACACAAGTTGGCACATTCATGACATGACGGTACACTATTTTCAGGGTATTTTTTTGGGCCCAAAATCATGGACTGCATCTTTAAATATAAGCAAATATAAGAAGAAAACAATTAATGTTGTCCGGTAAGCATTTTTAAGCAGTTGAATTACATTTACTCAGATCAGGCAAGGGAAGCACTAAAGCCTGTTACACGCCTGCATAAGGCAAGTCTGCAAACCAATTATTAAGAACCGGATACAATTGGCATGCATTGGAAAACCGTACATTTATGGTTAGAAGTCAGAATCAGATTGAACTCTTAATAAACTGAACAATAAGGCACCAAAAACACATGATAAACATCACAAGCAACATCAAAGAAAAATGTAATAAAAGAAACAAATACATTCCATCACCAAAGATCACTGCAACAGCCCAACGACTATAGCTATGATGAGTACAAGATGGGTGTTGTCAATAACCTGTACTGACAAAAACACCTGTACAGTGCAAAGTGCCTTGAGCCAAGGTGTTCAGTTTGCTTAAAAGCCTTAATAGATTAGTGTCTTAAAGAATGTTATGGGGAAACAATTTACCTCGCACATTATATACTAACATCAAATATCATTACACAAGCCTCATGTAAATGTGTGTGTGTATTTTCCAAACTAAAATTGTTATATTGCAAAATTGTTACAATGTTATACGTCAGCTTAATATGTTTTTAAATATCAATTCTACATTAATGTATTTTGATTTAATAGTTATATATGTTTTACTTGTCCTTTTGAAGACCGCATCCTAGATTAAATATTAAGACAGCTGTAAAAAAAAAAGAAATATTAATATTACAACTCTATCAAGCATAGATTTAAGCTACTGAACAACTTGGTAAATTGATTACTTTGCAACAAAGTGAACATTCTTAGATTTTTCATTTGCCTTGGCAGAGAATGGTGCCTTGGAAAGAGTGAACGGCTCTTTTGTTATTCTTTTGATCCCACTTTTTGATGCCTGACCTCTCGATTCAGTTCTTTGACAGTCTTTCTCTGCCCTCGTGTTGGTGCTGCGTTTCTCCACCCCCACATCTGCCTTGACCACTATGCAGGACTCCTTACTCCTCTCGGCTTCCGAATTACATCTGGCACGGCCCTTTTTCACACCGACATGACTTTTGCCGTTACAGGCCGACTCCTGGGCTGGTCTGCGGATATTGCCCCCCGCCTGCATGTGTCTGAGGTGGCCTCTTCCAGCCGTGGGGCTATTCGGAGTCTGTCCTCCTCCGCTGCAGCCTGTGGCCCCACTGTCGGAGGAGGTCACCCGACTCTCACTGCTGCTCCTCTTGGGAGGAATACTGGGCCTGGCACGGCGCTCCAGCAGGGGGCTTAGACGCGAGTGGCGCTGATAAACATAGGAGGAGCAGCTCCCGTTGCACATTGGGTAGCGGATGTGACAGTGGGGGCAGACAGGAAGCTGCTGTGCCCCCAGCGATGGGGGGTTGTTATGAGGGGTCGATGGAAAAGCACGCTGACACTGCCTCAGGTCTTTAGGGGAGCTGAGGCGGCTGGGGGGGGCCGTGTGTGGCCGGGGGGGATTGATGGTGCTGGTGGTGGCAGCTGGGAAGCCCAAGGACCTGGGACGGGCCCCTGCTGGGCGGCAGCTCTCTTCCTGCATAGTCTGGATCTGGAGCCACTCCAGCTGTAGCAGCCTCTCCAGGTACTTCTCCAGGGGTCCTACGGGCTTGGGCCGAGGCGCGCCTTTGCCCTCCGTGTGGAGGAACACAGCCAGCTGGCGGAGGCTCCAGGTGTTGAAGGGAGGAGGCAGGAAGTCTGGGTAGCTGTAGTCGACGCTGTCACTCGTGGTCTCGTGTGGTCCTGGGAAGGCCGGGGGGAAGTCGTTGGAGTTGATCACTTCCGCACGGAGGTTGAGATGGGGTGGTGAGCAGGGAGTACAGGGGGAGGGGAGTATGGGCAGTCTCTCGGAGTCTGACAGGTCACTGGCGCTGTCCTCATCTTCGTTCTGTTCAAACTGCCTGAGAGACTCCAGGGTGGGAACGTGACTGTGGGTGTGAACCCGTATAGACCCCTGGCGGGCCCCAATTACAGGGGACAGGGGTAGGGAAAGAGCTTTCCGACTTTGGGCCAGGGCGCCATGGTTCTGATCCATCTCACCGCAACATCGGGACAGTCGCTGCACCTCTCGCTTCTCTTCCTGTCTCTGTGAGGAGGAGGAGGAGTGTGGGTGTAATTTAGACTTCAAGCCTCCTTCTTCTTGAGGGCTGTGGAGAGTTTAACTGTGGTTAGGACATTGATTGGATTAAGTCATTTCAGGAAAGGTTTCTCCTAGAATTTACCTCGTCAGTTTGCTAGTGTTGCGGGTAGTGCCAGATTTGACTCTGCTTCCCTTTGGATGAATGCCCTGTGGAGAAAATATACCATATCATACAAAAATAGAATTTGAAAAATACAGCTCTGAAAAAGATTAGCTTGTCTCCCATTTGACTGATTTAACCTGAAATAAGGGTTATTGCTTTGTGATTTTTGAGCATAGATTGATGGTGAAAATGTAATAAATTAAGTTACTATTTTACACATGTACACACATACAGACCAATGCACCATGATATCAACAGTAGTCACTCACCCTCTGGACCGTAGCCACATTGTCCTTGTCCTGGCCAGGCCCAGGAAGAACACTTTTTAGCTGAATTCCTGCCTTCTTAACTTTGTTTGCTTTCTTTGTACTGTTGCCGAGAAAAAAAGAATGAGGAACCATTAGCAAAAAATACATTGAAAGGACTTACCTTCCAGGTACTGAAATGAACTGCACATCCAGCTTTAAAAATAGACCATTGCACCTTTTTCTTTCCAACCAAAAAAAGGACATTTTCAGTGAGGAACAGAATGCTTCAATTTAAGTGACCACTACAAATTGAGCCCTTTGGTTCCTCACTCAAAACGTTTCTTTTCAACTTTTTTGGAAAGTATAGAAAAAGGTACAGTGGCCTAATTATTGTCCTGTGCTCATGTTACTGACCTGTTGCCAATCAACCTGATTATGTCTTTTAATACCCCGGTCCCAGCTTTTTTTACTGTCACTGGCATCGAATTCAAAGGGCCTGTTTTTTCTAAGAAACAGTGACCTTTCTCAGTTTCAACATTTGATATGTTGTCTTTGTACAATTGTTATGCTTGAAATGAGCAATAGACACGTCTGTTGGCACCGCCCCTCCTACATAGCCAATCAGGAGCCGATACCGGATCCGGCCCAAACATAAACGTCACGATCGGTAACGATTTGGTCTGGAGGGGAAAAAAAAACTCACTCAACACGCCACAGTTTGGAGCTAAAAATAATGACTATGGACATTTCAAATCAAGTCGATTCAAAACCACACACAAAAACTACAAAAAAAAATGCTGGTCCGGAAAGTGCCAAAAAAACTGACCGTAGTCGGATGACAGGAAACGTACTCTATTAACTATAGCAGAAAACAATAGGGCATGCAGGACTTGTGCTAGACGAAGAAAAGTTATTACCTCATTACTGGTCCATTATTTTCAGAATTTTTTGTACGTATCTTCTCTTTGCAAACCACGCGTTTCAGTGTCGTGGAGGTCGTACGTTCCTCCATTATAGGTCCCATGGTCCTGGAGCTTGAGCACAGCTGTTTCAGTCCAATGACACAGAATGATGTCCTACAAATGCCAACCTAAATCTCGTATGAAGTACTCAATGTTGAGGCTATCATCGTTCATATTATCGAATGTGCTGCAGCGCTTCCTGCGCATTTTAGAGCTATAAGTAATAGCTTTATCCGCTATAACAAACATCAGAATACATTAATTACATTACAGTTTATGGAAGATTTACTGTCGTAGTCTACCACAAGGCGTCGGTCGATGAAAAAACGATAAATTACCTCGCTGCACAACACCCGTTGTGTCGAATGTTTGTTTACCTGCTGCAGTCTCTGTCATGTCCGGTTTCCTTAGCCTCCTGCTAGGGTGCGTTCCCTGTTTAAAACGTTTGCCCAAAACGATGGCAGTTCTTACAATCAAGGGCCCTCTTGTTTTTGTACGTTTCGCAACGTTTTTATTTTGCAGAATAATACACCACCAAGTTTGGCTCTGGTGTGGTCAGACCAATTTGAGTATTCCTACTTTAGATCACAACAGTGCAACAAACAGGCAGACTTACGACTCCCTAAGGCATATATTCGCACAGTACTGGACTTATTGCACGTCACCCTCTAAGCCTACCGCTTTATCTTGCGGTCTGTTGTGTTAGCGAGAGCGGAGCATTATCGGAATTGTAGTCATTGCAACTTTGATGATTTGCGTATTATTTTCTTAATCCCAAACATACAGACGATGACATTTGTTTCTGGTCCAGTAAAAACATGTGTCTTAAATTAACTTGAACAAGCAGGTACATACTAATGTATTTACATTAGTGTATTTACTGCATTTCCCGTAAGATTTCCATATTGTTTATCTGTCATGGGCATGCCAAAATGACTCCAACCTATCTGCATGCATCCTTGTTGATTTACAACGATAGGTCCCGTGCGCGATTGGCAAAATAAGTAGTATGTGTCCGCAACATATGAATATGTTTTGTTGCTATCCACGTAACGCGAATCAATCAGCGTAATCACGCATGCGATTGAACCGGCCTACCATCTACTGCAGTTAAGATCAGTCTTCGGCTTTAAACAATATGTAGCATAGGCTACTTTAACATCTTTACGGGATATCCTGAAAAGGTTAGTTGTTGTGATTTGTTCATTTATTTGTATTTAATAAGCCAAACATAGGAATATAATTATTCCTTGACAACGTGAGGATACGCCCATAGTTCCTTTCCGTTGGAAAGGAAAGTCGCAATATAACCGCGTTCAGGTTCTAATTGTTTCGATGGCATTTTAGTTGAATTAGCCTAACCAAATGTGAATTATTTTCAAAAATCGGAAATGTTTTACCACTAGTTAGAGTTGTGAGGATGTTTACCCTTTTCAACTATTACAAGAATCCGCGTTTTCTTATCAACAAGGACACAGGGACGCTAAGCTAGTCTGACCGTCTAAGTTATTTTTATGTATGACTAATGCATATGTAATATTAGCTTTAAATCTTACATTAATTATCATGTACATTTAATATTATAAAGCTAGTTTTAGCAAATGAATCAAACTAGCGAAGAATTGCTTAGATTTCGAACACTTCAGCGCAGTGGCTGTGTTCGAGTACATCAATACAAATTCAGGCGACTGGGCCATGTTCGAGAGTTTCAAAATGACAGCAAGCAACTGATTGATTTATACAAGTCTTGATTTCAAATCAGTCATTCACAGTTGACACTTTCAACAGTCCATACCCTTTAAAAAAGATGTGTAATTGAGTTACGTGCTTAATGCTTTTGGCTACGTTTGTTTTCATTGCAAATTAGAGTTTTTTAAAGGGATTTGTTAAAAAATATTGTAGCCAAAAATGTTGGAGACCTTGCAAAATACATTTATGAATAGGATGCGTTGAGCATACAGTAATGTTTGTGAATTGTCAGATCAAAACACAATCAACACTACCTCAACAATTCAATAGCTTTTCTATATGACTTTGTTTGCACCTAGATTTTCACATTTAGGAGGATACTTACTTCTTGTACTGTTTAAAATACCAATACAGAACTCTGCGTTTGCTTTTCCCCCCATTACATTTTGTTTTGAGATACTCACATGTATAAATGTATTTTGAAGGACACATTTTTACCTTTGACCTTTTTCGAAAGCAGACAAAAAACAATGTTGTAACTAGCTCATATAACCACAGACTAACATATATATATATATTTTGAAATGTATCCAAATGTAAGGTCAGGTTTATGTATTTGGGTAACATTTGGTAAAAGTTATGGTTAAATCACTTGCATGTAAATTACACTGACACATTTCTATTTATCCTAAAATATGTTTTCAACCGATTAAACATAAAGCACTCTTAACTTTTCTTACAAGGTGTGTAGGTAGGACCCCTGGTTTTAAGCATGGATTGGACAATTGGGCAGGAGAGAATTCCCAGAACTAAGACTGAACTACCTAAGGCCTCAAGCAATGCCTCCGGGTCACTCCTAACTCTTCATTTGAATGAAATGCTCAGATCAAAAGCTGATGTTGAAAGGAAACGTGTGCCCATCCGCCCTCCCAGCCCAAAAGCCACTCAGCACAGCGCACTAGAGTTCAATCGCGGTTTTAGCTGTGAGCCCATGCCCAAACCCATTATCCGGAGACGTGCGCGCTCTCTGCCATCCTCAACAGAGAGGAAAAGGCGCACCCGTAATGTTGGTGTTCGTTTTGTAGACTGTCTGGGTCTGGACCTAGAGGATGTGAAGGTTTTCAAAACCGGAGAGGACCCCTTTGTGCCACAACATGTCTCCTTCAAGCTGTTGATGAGTGCAGAACTGGCTGGAGGAGAGAACTTGGAAATCTCGCTGCCATATCTGAAGCCGGTGTTCCCTCAGCAACCAGGGGACCATCCTGAATTCCTCAGCCGCCTGCACCAACAGAAAGTTTGTCTGGAGAGGGTTCTGTGTTTTGACCTGGGCGTCATTGGCATCACTCAGGTCCTCAACCTCTACTTTGAGAAAGAGGTGTGTGTGCGCTACTCTTTCACGGACTGGAGAAGCAGCTCAGAAACCTCGGCCTCCTGGGTATCCACCACCTGCCGGTTCTGGGAACGTACGCAGAAGCATCTCAATTGTGACACTTTTCGTTTTCATCTACCCGTTCCTCCCTTCCTGCAACCCGGAGCTGCTTTGGAGTTCGCCATCCTATACAAGGTGCCCGGGGAAGAGTACTGGGACAACAATGACGGGCACAACTATAAGTTGGTCTGTCACAGCTACAAGCTGACTGTGCCCAAGGAGTGTGAGGACAGCATGGTGCACTTTATATGAACCTGGTGGTTGCAGCCGTAAAGAAACGCCTGCGATGCTCCTTGAGATTATGTTAATGAGGACGCACTAAAAGCTAAATAAAATGTATTTACGCCAGGGCTGCAACTACGGACAATTTTGATAATCGATTAATCTGTCGATTACTACTAGGATCAGCCGATTTAATTAGATAGAAAAAGCCCACATTGATTCTAAAATTAAGTGTTCAAATAATAGGTTGTCTTTGTTTTTCCTATCCTTTTTCAATGCATTCATTAAGACAACTGTAGACCGTAGTTATAAAAAAAGTAGAAATGTGCAAAAACTAAAGAGTTATCATAATATCATTTTCAGGACTGTTGGAAAAGCATTCCAGAGTATCAGTTAGGTTACTGCTGCTGTAGTATTGGATTCAATATATTACATATATATATTTAGATAATAATTTAAATAAAATCATGCAGTGTGTTGAAAGTTGCCAAATAAGGTGTAAAATTGTGTAAATCGCAAATGTGTTTACCTTGTAGCAAAACTATTTTAAAAAGAAACATCTTTGTATCATCTACTATACCAGCACCAACGTTGGGTGTTGAGCCTGACAACCAGCCCTTGGATTACATACCCACACTTTCCTTCTGGGAAACTGACATTAATACTTTGGCTTTCTTTTTGCCACTCTGCCATGATATTGTATTTGTAAGAAAGTGTACTAGCCAAATGTGGAATCTTCCAGAAACTGGTGTATTGTATTCAATCTGAAATCATGAAGCACCTTAATTGCACACAATAGACTCCATTAAACTATTAATGTGACTGCCAAAGACAAATCCAGGGATATCATAGTAAAGGTGTAAATACTCATGCAAACACTTATTTTCTGTTTATTTTTACTCAAAACAACTTGGCATATACATTTTCTTTACTTTCACATTTATTACCTTTTTTGTTGCCATGTGTTCTCCCGCTTTTCCCAGTTTTCCAGAAGCTTGTATTCCATGTCATTTCATGCCAAGACAACTGTGAACAAATAAAAAAATCACTCAATTCCTACTACTCTCATGGATTGTTTTTTAAAGATAATTATGAATTCAGTGATGTACAATGTGTGCCTTTCTGGAATGTTATACCAACACAAGAAACTCCAGGTGTTTTTCAAAGGAAAGCTCTTTAGAGAACAGGAAATGTTCTCTGTCATGAAATGTCATGAAAACTGAAGGGGTGGACATAATAACAGAAACATATATAGTAATATTAAGGAGTTGTGCCACACTTCGCCATCAGGACAGTTCCAATCCGTCTCGCAATAAACTGTATGTAGTGGGATATTGCACCATTTTGAAAGAAGAAAAACCTCCCGTTCTTTGTGGGATGAAGGTGGTTGAAAGCCACATTGTATAATTCGTTGAGAACAAAATTATGTAACAGTCAATGGAAACCAAAATGACCATTTGATTGAGGGCTGAATTCAAAGTCACACCGAAAATCTAAGTAAACATGGAAATCCCAGGGTGTTTCAACTTGCGTGAATTTCATCACAGCAACTCATGCCGTGACTCGGTAGTGTGTATGGCCCCCACGTGCCTGTATGCACACCCGACAATATCTCGGAATGCTCTCCTATCGGACAGGGATCAGGGCATTGGTGAGCTCCTGGACAGTCTGTGGTGCTACTAGATTCAGGTGTGGGGAACGTGAGGACCAGTCTCTGTCATCAAGGAATTGCTTACAGCATCTGGCCACATGAGGCGGAGCATTGTCTTGCTTTTGCCTCTCCAGGTCCCCTGTTGTCACTTTCATTTGCCTCAAAAGAGGTGACATTGTTTCACGATCGCTTATGCTTCCTAACTTGACAGATTGATGTCCCTGAAGTTTAATTGACTTGGTGTAAATGCTCTGATGATTATTTGTTCCCTTCATTTGTTTGAGCAGTAATGGTCCATGTCATTTAACTAACTTTTGGTGAAATAATGCAGCAAATTCTGGCCAGAATTTTAACTTGATTTAAATGTACCCAACACCTTTTAAATGCGGGCATCTGTATGCTTTTGGAAATTCAGCGCCCAATATTATGGTGGAAGAAAAAGTCAAATGACTAATGTAAAACCTAAATAAGTAAACCCGATGGACATTATCTTTTATTATATAAAACCAATCTAGGCTGACAAACAGATCCAGGCCTACCATTCACCTCCATCCCCATCTGGTACTCTGCTGCCACTGCCAAGGACAAGGGCAGACTGCAGCGTGTCATTCCATCTGCTGAGAAGGTGATTGGCTGCAATCTGCCATCCCTGAAGGAACTGTATGCCACAAGGACTCTAAGGCGCACAGAAAAGATTGTGGCTGACCACTCCCACCCTGGGCACACACAGTTTTAGCCACTCCCATCCGGCAGGAGGCTATGGTCCATAAAGACCAATACCTCAGTTTCTACCCATCGGCAGCTGGCCTCATAAACAAGGCCAGGTGACCCCCCGATACATGTCTTGCACACTTCCTATTTGCTGTGTTATTAAAATTGTATGCTTACTTTTTATTTTTTACTTACTGTATTCATATATTTACTTACTGTGTTTGTATATTTACTTACTGCTTTAAAGTATTACTTACACTATAGCAAATTCCTTGTAGGGGTAACTCTACTTGGCAATAAAGCTGATTCTGATACTGAAGTAAATCATCAATTTAGCTGATGTGGCAGTATCTCTATGATAATGGCCTTTACATATAATCCAACATTGACCTAATGGACTTAAGGAATAACTTAATTAATTAACCTAATTAATAACTTAAGGATGTTGAGGAAGACCTTGGGGTAATAACATGTCCTTCGGGATGTACAGAGGGAAGATGATGATGATGATTTCCAGAGAGGGGGAAGGGATGTTGAGGAAGACCTAGGGATAATATGTTTCAGAATGTACAGAGGATGATGATGATGATGATTTACAGAGAGTGGGAAAGATGTTGAGAAATAACTAGTGATAATAACATGTCCTTCAGGATATACAGAGTGATGATGATGATTTACAGAGAGGGTGGAAAGATGTTTTGGAAGAACTAGAGATAATAACATGTCCTTCAGGATGTACAGAGGGAAGATGATGATTTACAGAGAGGGGGGAAGGATGTTGTGGAAGAACTAGAGATAATAACATGTCCTTCAGGATGTACAGATGGATGATGATGATGATTTACCAAGAGGGAGGGATGTTGAGGAAGAACTGGAGGCCATCATAAGAAGGACCAGTAGGGCCAAGAAGTCATGCAGGTCACAGCAAGAGACACAAGTGAGAGATGTTGCCTTTCTGTCATTGGTTCTCTGTATCTGTGATGGGATTTCTGCATTGGTTCTCTGTGTCTGTGATGGGCCTTCTGTCATTGGTTCTCTGTGTCTGTGATGGGATTTGTGCATTGGTTCTCTGTTTCTGTGATGGGCCTTCTGTCATTGGTTCTCTGTGTCTGTGATGGGCATTCTGCATTGATTCTCTGTCTGTGATAGGCCTTCTGCATTGGTTTTCTGTGTCTGTGATGGGCCTTCTGTCATTGGTTCTCTATGTCTGTGATGGGCATTCTGCATTGATTCTCTGTCTGTGATAGGCCTTCTGCATTGGTTTTCTGTGTCTGTGATGGGCTTTTTGTTATTGGTTCTCTGTGTCTGTGATGGGCTTTCTGTTATTGGTTCTCTGTGTCTGTGATGGGCTTTCTGCATTGGTTCTCTGTGTCTGTGATGGGCCTTCTGTCATTGGTTTTCTGTGTCTGTGATGGGATTTCTGCATTGGTTCTCTGTGTTCTGTGATGGCCTTTCTGTCATTGATTCTCTATGTCTGTGATAGGCCTTCTGCATTGGTTTTCTGTGTGACCTGGAAGAAAAAGCTTGTCCTTCTGCCTTGCCACCCAATCGTCAAGTCATTCCTGCGAAATCTCACTGATAAGCATGTGAAAGGTTTTTCTTGCAATCTAACACGATTTCCCAATGCAGCTGATCTATACGTAAAACATTTTCATCCATAGTCCAGTAAGTTTCTCTCTTTGACTTTGACCTTGTGTGAGTAATATTCTATTCAATTCAAAGATTGATTATCTGTTATATAAATTCTTGGGACGCAACAAGAGGTACTAGCACCCTAGGGGTACATAAGTTTTCAAGTACCCTGTGTAGATGGACTAAGAGGTCTCAATAATTAATATGTCGTATCAAGCCACAGACCGCAATTTGTTACTATCTAGAAAAACGTACATAACTACTGCATGAACAAACTTGCCCTCATTCGTTTTGTCAATACAGAAGGTCTTGTCAAATTGTGCAAGACCATAGTGACTTGTATTTCCCCGACCAGACTGCTCACCCTGGTCTGCATACTGGGGTGACAGGCTGTAAAGAGGACGGCTGACTGGACTTGTTTGCAAAGACCTTACCAGTCTGATTTAATCATGCACTGCTGTTTGTTTTAAGTTTCCTAAGCCCAGTGAAAGTTCACCTAGGAATGTCAGAAGAATAACCATGTCGTCTAAATAACTGTTGATGTTTTTTTGGAGGTCGCTGAACTGCTCGGCTCAGCCTTCTATATTTTTAGGCAGACTTCCCCTGTTGCCTTTCCAACTCAGGCAACTGAACAGATGGTTAACATGTTCCAGAAGGTTTTTGATGATTGCACAAATCCAGAGGACCAATTAGATTTTGAGCCCTGCGATACAATTGCAATATGAATGATGAATGTTTTTGAAGACCTATTGGATAAATAGGAAAAGTAAGATCTGTCCTCTGCTAAGGGAACACTTTGGCATCTGGTGGTGAACTTTCAGTGAAGTACTTGGATGCTGAAGTCTCATCGATTAGAAGAATTCACTGTTAGTCACTCCAGTTTTCAGAAGCCATCACAACATGAGTTTCAGAAGAAGGCAACAAGAAAGGTGAAAAATACTGAATGAATCAGCCTAAATTGTCCTCAAATCCATCCTGTCTACTCAAAATCATAGAAATGTCACCAGAAAAATCCTCAACACATAAAACTGCAGATGCTTTTTAAAAGGTTTGATCAATTTCCAATGGTGTGATGAGCTTTCTTCATGTGACTATGGCAGGCAGACTTCTTTATTGAAGAGAACAATGAGAAAATGTAGGCTCCTTGTCTGGTGTGGAAGTATCTGAGAAGAAGATATGGGCAACTGGGATGGTCGTTCACCTCCATCTAAAAAGAAAATGTGAGAAGTTACTTAATAATGGAAAGGCAAGCCAAAGTAAATACTGCTCTAACCAAAGAAACACTCAACCATGTTCTGGTTTCCATTGATGAACTGTCTAAATTTGACCAAATGTTAGTGAAGAGCTTTCACACGTGATTGTAATTATGCTGGATGACATTTGGATGTGGTGAGAAAGTGTTCTCGCAAGACCCACAAATGCCGCTTTGCTCTTTGTCAGCGTCATAAGTCAATTCAACAATATCCTCCAAATCAATGACATCAGTTGGATACCAACTCCTACTCTTTCTAATATACCAGAGATTATTACTCCACCCATTTTCAAGATGTTCAGTCACTGACATAACTGAACCCACTAAGGCTGCCATATCGGTATACGGTGCAAGAATATCCATGTTTGCTGTAGCAGATAGTATCATGAAGGATGATCCAGAGGAAAAAGGGCCATGCGTCACCGTGATCTGGCAGCTGCAATGGCTAGGCCGGAGGATTTAGGCCGGAGGATCTAGACCGGAGGATCTCGAAGGGATTGGCGCTCCATCAAGTGATCTTACTCACCAAGTAAAAGACACTAAAGCGTTTCGATAGAACTTTGTGAAATAATGATGACCTTTGTGAAGAATGTTCTGTTACAGTGAAAACCCAAAATTGGCATACTCCAATCGAATGTGGTATATATGGTTGCGTGTTATGTTCAGCTGTAAGAAAATGGCACCACAGCCTAGATCCACTGCTGAGCGGTGGTGTGGGCAGACAGGTAGGCAGGACTTGCTTGGCCAAGCCACCAATCATACACATCGTCAGCGTCTCTATTGTTTACCTGTAGATAACCAGTCACCAGTTTTCTAATTAGCTACCCTTTGCCTGGTTTATGAACAAGTAAATCTGATTAGGCAGTGATTTCAGTATTACAACAAAAGCCTACCATGCATTGGCTGGACACGTTTTACATTCATGAAGCATGGTCTATGGAGGAAACTGCCCAAATAGTGTATTCATTACAAAACAAATGTCGAACAAAACATTGTATCTGCAAAATGAAGTTTATTTAGTTTGTGCATATCCTTAACTCTTGCGAAAATCAAATATTATCGTTAAAATAAGAAAATGACAAAAAAGCTGAGCACCAAAACATGACCATTATTTGTATTTTTATTTTCCCTAGCTATTCTTATTATTTGTACATTTTTAAAACACTACCTACTATTATACTATTTGAATAATGTGTGGGTCTGTCTGGGCTGATCTTTCACAAAGAGGCCAGCCTTAAAACATTGTTGTGATAAATTAGTTGATAAATGATTAAGCCCAGAGTAATCCCACTAATGTCTCTGTGTGACATTTTGAGAATTCATGCTCTTAAAATTATTTTCTAGGATCTCAGTCTCTGTACACAATCAATTGTAAATATGGCGTGATACTCTGGTTTGACCAGCAGAGAGCACTCCTAATCAAGCTTAAGTTCTTATGGATGTTTTATATTATCGCACTTGTCAACCAAATACGTTTTTTTGCTTTATACATACACTACTTCGGCATGAATTATGACACAAAATGTCTCTCTAAATCCATATCTGTCTATTATGCATGGATGTTAACATGTTTTCCTGAATGTTATCATTGTTCACCCAAATGTTTTTTGTGATCAATGATCCTCTAGCTTTGACATGGACATTAGCATTCTTTATTGTCTTAGGATGTGAACAAATCAGCATTGAACATGACATAAGCCAAATTAATGCAACAATGTCAGAGGGATAGAATGCATAATTCTGATGACATCAGAAACAAACCATGCTTACCCTAAAGTAACGAGACAGCTCTCCTTGAAAACACTGTTATGTGAGTGCAAGTGATACAGCCATAGATGTCCTAATAACCCGAAACAGCAGGCATTTGGGTTGGAAATAAATCAGAGTTCCCTTAAACATGATGGCAGATTTCTTGTCATTGAAACAATCCCTGGAAATGGTTTTAAAGGGACACAAATATGAGGCTTTGTGAAGCTCCCTCCTAGCTGGTCTGTCTGGTGCTGGTCATATAAAACATAAATGGGCACAAAGTAATAAAGCAGCTCTTGCCTCTCCATCACCCTATGAAATCCTGGTTAGGAGCACTCATGTGGAAGCTATTTAGTCTGCGCCAAAGCAATTATATATTAAACAATTTAAAGAGCCTGAAAAGGGCACTTTACTCTGTTGTCAAGATGTTCCAAGGCAGAAAAATTAAGAGTGAAACCCTGATTGGACACGTCTGATGTCTTGCTGACCAATAACAGCGTAACCAACTGAAAGATTATTTAAAATGTGCACACGTTTCTGTATGAGAGCCATGGCTAATGCAGTGAATAAACCCCTAATGGAGGAGGATTTTCATCAACTGACATGGACTGATGTAAATCTGGGATGGCGGGTCCTTGGGAACACAGGCTGACCTGGTTTCTAGTGCTGCTAACAGGAGAGAAGCCCGACGGGTTAGCACCTTGATACGTCATCCACCCTGGACGGAGTAGGTGTGAGGTCATGCCCGTGTACCCTCACATGAGGTACAACTGCACTATTTAGCAAGCCTATGTTTCTGCTTAAATACAATACGTTTCAGGGGAAAAGTATGGAAAGCACAGCGCACAAATGACGACTTGGGTAAACCTTATCCTCCGAATTCAAATGACCCTGAAGGTGCTCAATATATATCTGGAGAACACACACACAACTGGTATTCATGTTATCGGTTGGAAGATCCACTCTGATACTGGAACGGGTTCTGCTGCTGACTTGGCTTCTCTCCATCATGCAATCTGACTCCCATCTGGTGTAACTCCTTTTAATTAAGACGATAATAAAATGACAAAATCCGAGGGCTGATCATTTACATTTCCTAATTTCCGTTTGCTCTGGACGTATGATGACAATGCCCAGTGCAACTCAAACACCTGTCAGAAGTCCATCACACGGTTCTGGTTCCACCACCCAGCCTCTTCTCCTCGCCACGCGGCCACAGCCGACAGCCCACAGCCAGGCAACTTCCTCAGACATGCAGCCTCTCTCCTTCCTCTCCAATGCTTCGCTGCTCAACTCTGTGGCCAGATGTTTAGGACATGAGACAACAGAAGCACCCGTTAATGCTTGTGAAAACAGCACTGGTCTGTGTGCTGACGTCTCAAAGAATGAGCCAGACTGGCACCACCTTATTTTTCTTCAGAGCTTCTGCCCAGGTGGCCTCCTGCATGTTCTGGTACAGTGACAGTCTATAGGATGTTTCTTTACTCCACTGGACCTGCAGGTTCTCCCCATGACAAACGAACACATTCAAACCATCCATTAGAGCTACTTGAAACATAACCTTATAAGCTTGGTTTTTTACAGTAGCAGAGTGTTTTAATTTATTCTACATGTGTTCACATTTTCGTGCAGCATGTCTGCTTCCGCTCACACGTGTATGTCATTACTTACTCAGTGTAAGAATTACACAGGGAGCCTATTGGATTCTGTCAGGTGTTACATCCAATTGCTAAACAAAAAAGAATTCCATGAGGATAATATTCGAAACTCCAAAAATGTGTCGAAAAAACAGACTGATCCCTTATAAGAATTATTGATTGGCAATAAAATCTGCGTGTTGATTGTGTTGCTTGGCATTTCCCCACTCTTCCAGACCCTTCCGTCAGAGTCCTGCCAAACCCCTCCTCCCTTATCAGCAGCAAACAGCACCCTCTGTTTGGCCAATCTGTGGCAGTTCAAATTGGGGCTAATGTCTTCGTCTTTGTGCGAGAGGACGATCACATCACACGGATAAAGTGATTATGGAAATCCTACGGTGGTGTAAAAATCTGCTTTTAGGGAGCGGGGAAGGTGGTTGACATTGAGTCATGACAGAAGGAAGGGGCTGGGGACTTTGTTCGTACTAGAAAAGGCTAGGCTGTTCCATAACGATAAAAGGCTTTTTGTTGACAAAACTCTGTCATTCAAAAACAAGTCAGTATTAATAATATGATCGATATCGCCTTCCTGTTCTTCAGCAATAATGATTGTTTTGGCACCATCGATGAACCAGTGTCCAAAACATGTTGGCAAAGATGTTGGTTTGCTTTGCTCCACGTCCCAAAGCAATAGACAGAATAAGTCTTGTGTTCTAACCAATGCGTTAGCAGTTCCTTGTCTTGGCATTCCTAAAAGGCCCAGATGACTCCCAATGTGTGCTAATAGCTTTGCCTCATTGTACCAACCCTAGTGACCCCAGTGGAGTAAATGTGTGCTAATAGCTTTGCCTCATTGTACCAACCCTAGTGACCCCAGTGGAGTAAATGTGTGCTAATAGCTTTGCCTCATTGTACCAACCCTAGTGACCCCAGTGGTGTAAATGTGCAGCGACTCCTGCGATTCTTCTGGGCCTCTGAGTCGCTGCACATTTATTCCACTGGGATCACTAGGGTTGGTACAATGAGGCAAAGCTATTAGCACCCATTTATTCCACTGGGATCTCCAGGGTTGGTACAATGAGGCAAAGCTATTAGCACCAATTTATTCCACTGGGATCTCCAGGGTTGGTACAATGAGGCAAAGCTATTAGCACGCATTACTCTTCACACGTTTTCTAACGTTTAAAAATAAATTAGAATAAGTCTCTGAAGAAGACAGGTGGGTCATCCTTTCTGGGGAACAATAACTTTTAGAGCGTATTCAACTGAAGGTTGATTTTGCAAAGACGGTATTCATCATAATCTACATCATTATTTAATATTTCCCACTCAGATATTAGGACAGGGAGGGTGAGTGGGAGAGATTAGGTATGTCATTTGGGAGAGCAAGGCAGTGTGTCTGGGCGTGACGCTGGTGTGGGGGGGAGATAAATACATGTGTGGGATCTTAATTGCCACCAGGTTGCTACAGCAGGATGAAGAACGGAATTGGGAATTAATTTTTAATTACAGGACTTTTTGTAGGGGTTGATATACACATTTTGTAAGGGCAAAACAATTAATTCTGAAAACACTTTAAACCTATTACACTGTACATTTCATTCATTGCAGAATATATTCCTGCAACATTAAGAACCAATTAAGATTGTGTATCTGTTGGGCATCTATTGTCAATGTACTGTGGGCCAAGAACTATCTTTATTTTATTGATGAAGATGAAACAATATATTAATATATAAAATACTTTGTTCAAATACAGTTAAAAAAAATTTTTTTGTGTTTCTAAGAGCTAGTGTACCGCCTCTAGGATTCATATCAAGATCAATTGATATAAGATCAAGTGGCCGAATTTCAGGGAAAGACATTTAGGATCTGTATATATAAAAGGGTATCAGAAATTCTTTTGACTGGTTGATTGACTTGGCCTCAAGTGGAGGCTCCACTTGAGGCCAAAGACAATAAAACGAAGAACACACCCATAAATAAATTAGATGTTTGGTTATAGCCTTCCTATAGTTTTCAAGTCTCTGGACTTGAAAACCATAGAAAACCTGAATTGAAGAAAGCCATCCATAAATGTAGGAGCTCATAGTACTGTAGCTATTGGTTACAAGAGCTTGTTGAACAGTAGATATTGTTGTTCTCCATTACAAGAGATCATAGTACAGAAGAAAGCTTCAGTAGCTGCTGTTGTTAACCATTTCAAGATCTCACAGGACAGTAGCCATGTGTGTTTACCATTTCTAGAGGTCACATGACAGTAGCTATGTGTGTTTACCATTTCTAGAGGTCACAGGACAGTAGCTATGTGTGTTTACCATTTCTAGAGGTCACAGGACAGTAGCTATGTGTGTTTACCATTTCTAGAGGTCACAGAAGAGTAGCTATGTGTGTTTATCATTTCTAGAGGTCACAGGACAGTAGCTATGTGTGTTAACTATTTCTGGAGCTCACAGAACATTGGTTATGCATGTTTATCATATCAAGAGCTTCCAGGAGAGCAGCTATGGGTGTTCACATACAGTTTATTATTAATACCCCAAAATCACTTAGAAAAACGTTGAACCAGTGTATCCTGTCTTGAGAACACAATCAGAGAGGAATCTGCACTATGCATATATTTCCACAATTCGGGCAAATGGAGTGAGTTTTAGAGCTTTCACACAAGCCAGAATGAATTGCATTTTTAAATCAGTGTGTAGATGACAAATGAACTACAGAAAATACGAGAAGAGAGAAAGAGAGAGAGGGAGCCAGCACGCTTCTAACTGCAGCCTGCTTGGAAGAAATGTGAAACCGCGACCTATTCAAAGAGATAATTTGCAAAGATCTGTCATGTCTTGATGGAAATGCTAAGCACATTAATTTAAGACCCCCTCATTTTTTTCTGTGTGGTTTAAAAAAGAGGCAGAGGAGTGAACAGGGGATTTGCCATAGCCAGGGATTAGATGAGAAGAAGCCTTTGATGGTTTCAATTATTACTTAGAGTTTGTGAAGGGAAGGGGGGGGGCATCAAAGAGTGCAGGCGATTAGCTCACTGCTAACTCTGAGGCGGGCGCGGGCTGATCTTAAAGGTGACACCAAACATCTTGTCGGCACTTGAATTTCGATCCGGGCATGTGAGGGCTGAGCGGGTTAATTAGCCTGGATACCTCTAGTGCTGTCCTCCGTGAAAGGACATCACAGAGACCCAGCAACAACCCCAGAGTCACCTCTCCCCTCTCCTTGCCAAGTCAGGAGTACTAGTTCTGCTGCAGTTTCCATTTGGGGGATGGGTTGGTTGGGGCGTTACGCAATAACGCAATGCGGTCGCCCAAGACATGGCTAGGGAGAGAGAGGGGGAGTGAAAGAGAGGCTGTCGAAGTGTCGAAATCCCCCATGTTCTCTGATTAGTTCAGTGTTTAGGAAGCTATGGTTTAGCTGTTGAGATATGTCTGCTGTATTCTTCATTTCCTCCTGTTGATAAAATCCCTTTCGCTAGCTATATGGTCACCTGCACAGACCTGCTAAGTAGGTCAATGTACAACCCTGTTTCCAAAAAAGTTAGGATGCCACGTCAAAAAGAAATAAAAACAGATCATTTAAATCGTATATTTAATAGATAAAAGTACAAAGACAACATGTAAACTGTTGAAACTGAGGAATTGTATTATTTCTTATGTGCCCACTTTGATGCCTGCAACATTTCAAAATAGTGGGGACAGATGCAACAAAAGAACGGGAAAGTGGTGTAATGCTAGAAAAGTGAACCTGGTGGAATAACACACAACAAATCCGGTCAATAACATGATCTGGGTGCTAAACTGCCCACATGCAGTCCAGACCTGTCATCCATTGAAAAGAGTTGGTGCATTATGAAAACATAAAATACTACAAAGGAGATTTTGATCAGCTGAAATCCTCTATCAAGCAAGAGTAGGAATTAATTTTACTTTCAGAATGACAGCAATCGGTCTCCTCAGTTCCCCAATGCTTACAGAGTATCGGCACAAGAAGAGGTGATCCTACACAGTGGTAAACATGCCCCTGACCCAACTTTATTGAAACGTGTTGCCACTATTAATTTCAAAATGTATGTGCATTGTATTGTATGTATTATTCCAATAACAAGTTTCTCAGTTTCAACAGTTTCTAGTTGTCTTTGTACTATTTTCAATTAAATATATGGATACATGATTTGCACATCATTGCATTCTGTTTATTTGCATTTTATGCAGCATCCCAACTTTTTGGGGGAAATGGGGTTGTAACAACTAATACATGAAATAATAGGACTTGTGGGTGCGGATATTGCATCAAGGGATGGGATTAATGATTTATTCTGCTTTGCCGTATAAAAAGAGCATAATTGATAAATGAGCATTATCTCAATACCAATTCGGTGGCTCTGAGATGGAGATTATTAGAGCGTAATAAGGCTCTGCGTTATTTATCATTCAGCAATAAAATGCCAGAGTTGTTTACTGCGCCTCACACTTCCCAATATGTTTAACAATGCTTCTTGGACTTTATAGTTTGGCAAATGTATTGCAGGATCAAGGGCATACGTTTAATTTGAATAAGGTCGTGCTCAGTTTGTTGTTTATTCTGGCCGATAACCTATGAGCTGGGATTAGTTAATTTCGGAGGAAAACGACAAAACAGAATTAGTCTGATATATTGACGAGGTCTCAAACTATGCCTGAAATAAAATGAAATGAATTGATGAAATTAATGCTCACAGCTCCCTTACTTTAGAAATCTGTGTATACATTATGTAAATTGTTTAGCCAGAGTGGAATATTTGTATGGTTTTTGCATTATTGCTATTTGCAAAAAAATTCCATAATATACCTGCAGTAATAGTGGAACGATGGTGTTTCACAGTATTACCTCCCTGCTGTTGTGACTGTGATATTTGTCTATTGATTCCTTCCCCCTGGCCAGGCATTGTTGTTGAAATAAGAATGCTGTTTTGATTTGGTGCTGGGGCAAGCAGCCAAGGAAGAAATCATTGAAGAAAAAAGTACCTGCTGAAAATCTACACCGTATACTAAATGTGTATTTATGTGAGAAATCATGCACTGAATAGTGAAAGGTATCATGTTACCATCTAACTCGCTGTAAAATATTCCCTTCCAGCTGGATGAAACCAAAGGTGAAAGTCAAGATATGTAGTGGGGGAGGAGAGATTTGTTTGAATGAAGAATACTATACTTTCAATTCACTTATCCTCGACACACTGGATAAATCCCTTTAAATGTGTTAAAACATTTGAGTTATTTCATTTGGCTGTGGTAAACCCTGTTGTAGTAGATATTTTCTTCATCTGAACGACATGCATACAGGATACGGTAAAATAAACCTATATAGTATAGTTCAAACATGTTTATGTAGGTCTTTTTCCCCCTTGTCATAATAAGATGAAAGAAATAACAGT
This sequence comes from Novumbra hubbsi, assembly GCA_016801125.1. Classification (NCBI taxonomy): domain Eukaryota; kingdom Metazoa; phylum Chordata; class Actinopteri; order Esociformes; family Umbridae; genus Novumbra; species Novumbra hubbsi. Next base: position 14,771 of record JACXGK010004356.1, on the reverse strand, counting down.
TCATTATTTCATTTTTTTTTTTTATGGATACAGTAAAGATTTCTTAACGGAAGCCTTAAGTTTATTACTTTAAATTCCTATTTTGTTATTTAACAACTTTACACATACATGATGTCATACATTTATGAATTAAATATGGGCAGAGTTGGTGACTCCATTTCAATAAATGATTCAAGGACTTATTCAAAAGACTGATGTCATGTGGAGTATGTAGGCTACATCATTCTGCAGAAATACCTTTGAGTGCCTTTTGGAAATGATGTGAGTGATGAGATATGTCATGCATGGCTGCCTGTCTATTTTACCAAACTTGATAACAAAATGGTGATCTGAGGCCCTGTTTATAACCTGTTTTAATATGTGTCTGATCTTGTTTGTGTTCTGATCTTGTTCACATTCTGAGTGTGCACATTCTAACCCTAACCCAGTCTGAGTGTTTTGAGACATGTAGACAATTAGATGACATCATCATTTCACTGTGTAAAGATCATATAGGTGTAAACAAACAAGAGTCGGATACAATCAGGATGAAGGAGACTGGTATGAATGAGGCTTCAGCAATTAGTGCTTAGAAATATTTAATCATTGGAGGATCCTTGATTAGATAAATTAATGTCAGTAAACATTGGCATTTTGTAAAAAAAAAATAGTGACTTGTATGAAATCTCTGTCAACAAAGTTTTGAAGTATGTGTTACGAGTTCTGTATAAATAACATATGATATATCTGCCGTCTCATCTCACTTCCTAGTCTGTCATCAGGATCTGCTGATTGGTCCTTCTCTTTATTATGTGTCATACAGGCACAGTTAGGCATCCTGTGAGCTATTGTCTTTCTACCTGCGTCAAGAAAACCCTTACTATAACGACAAATAAACAAATAGTGCAACGCCTCCTTCCTACTTATCCTTCGATTTATCTGGGTCACTTGGTAAAAACACACTCATATTTCAGTCCCTATGCGTCTCCTGACCTTTGTCAGTCCTTGGAGAATGAAAGCAATGAAAGTTTTGGCCAATGTCTGGATTGGTCCTGTTTGCCTTGCCTCTACAGTAGGAGCGGTCATTAGTTTAGTGGCTGAGAGCCAGCTGGTCTGTGGGGATTTACATGGACCTTAAGCTGCACACCACCTGTACTTGAATTGATGCTCTGTAAAATGTTGCAATTTGCATCTTTATGCTGAGTTTCATTGGCTCTACCTCGCCAGAACTTTGAGAACGGTAAAGATTCCCGAAAGCTTGAATCACAATGCCTGAGACGTTTTCCTTCATCTCAGTCCAGCCATAGAGATCTCAACTGTTGACTGTCTCTGCCAATGTTTGGAGGCCCATCCAGTCTATCCCCTATATCATAGATCAACTGTGTTCATGTACTGGCAGTGCCTTGCTTCTTTGTTTAGTCATCTCAGAGGGTACTGCACATATACCTCCCACAGATATACTGTAGGGTATTGTATCCTAAAGGATAATGAAAGACCTATCTAGGCCAGGGTGACATCATTATTATACTGCTCTGGTAATTGTATCACAGAGTCAATAAGAAACATTAAAATAATTCAATTCAATTGTTAGTTTTTTCCTAATATATTACAAATACTAATGGCATTTGTCTTTTAAAAAACCATTACCTAATTGGATGCAACCTCATTTGTAACAGCAGCATGATTTGGAAAAGCTGTTAACACGTGTTTCTTCTCTACTTTTAAGTGAATAAGACCCCCCCAGTCTCCTCCCTTGTATGTCAGTCATACAACTCTGTACTCATTAATCAGAATATCCTTGGAACGAAATATTGAGGCAAAAGATGAAACAGATCCCAGATCAATAAAATGCAACAGAGTCTAAGTGTGTGTAGGTATGTTGTGGGCTGACTGTCAAACCATGTGATTGGAGGTATGAGGCCTTTTTTTAATTTCCCAGAGTGGTCCTGAAGCAGGGTCTCACGCCTGTGGATTGGGATTAAATTAGCCCTGCAATGACAGAAAGATGCATAGAGAACCATCCTGACAGCTAACTGCAACTTCAGACTCCTGGATAAATGGAAGGGACACAAGAGCATAGGAACATTTTTTTAAATGGGCGCCTGGACAACGAACCCCTAACCCCTTGTGAAGCCCAGACAAGTTAGTGACAGAGAATTGATAAATTGTGTCCCCTGTAAATGGTTGGAGACATTACTATTAATTATTAATGAAACATTCAGGTATTAAATATTACCAATGTATGATGTCTGAAGTGAGGTCTGAATTCTGCATAGGAACCTTTTAAGACTCTCGTATTTCCACATTAATTTTGTTCCCAGATTTCATTTTTGTTTTCATAATTGTATCTCAAATAATGTTTCCTACTATCTTCAAGTGAGTGTTGGTTAACAGCTCTAAGCTCAGCTTGGATGAACTGTGTTTCCTACTCTTTCTGTTCTGGCCTGCATCCTCCGGTTGGGACCCGTCCATATTGCTATAGTAACTTCTTTTAATAGTACTTCTCAGTGGCTGTTTGTGTTTTTAATTATAGGATATATTTTTTATTTATGCAATTACTACTATGACTGTGGCAGCTGTCCGTCCTCATCCAACTGTAGACCAATGGTGTCTCTTCATAAAATCATAATAATTATTTCGATATAGAGTATGGAAAAGCACTTGATTTGGGTGCAGAAACGTACAAATCACGCATTAGACTTTTTTCTCCAAAATGTAGGTGTTAATAAAGCTTGTACCATTACAGTAGCCTATCCCAGAAGTCCCTGACAGCTCTTTTGTCCAAAAAAGGAAACTACCAAAACATTTGAATTAGTGGAACATTGTTCCGGGCAGGTCAGCAGTAGTACAGAATAAAGTAGTTTTACATGATTGAAAACAATCCTTCTTTCAAGACCGTGGCAATTTTTTATCGGTTGATTTCAATATAAAAAAAACATAATTTATCAAGCTTTTTGTGTGCACAGACCAGTAAAACAAAGCTCCATCATAAAACAAAACCTCCACCTTCTGTGAGGTGGTGCTTGTTGCCCAAGGCATCAGACAGCAATATCCTCTATCCTCACTCAGCTGGGGTCTGGTCTCGTGCCGTTCAAGTTACAGCCTGGCGCCACAGACTACAGGAGAGGGGAACAGTTGAGTCACTCAGCTTGGAGTGGAAATGCAATGGGGAAGCAGTGGCAGCGGTGCTTTAGGTGTTTGTTGTGGAGCTGGGGGTAGAAGCTGTGCATGTGTGTGCAGATATTTTGTGTTTATGCAGCCACACATTTCTGCTCTGCTAATGAGCACCCCCCCCCCAGTATGCATTACTTATTTATAAACCCCACACCCCTAGAGGCCGCCTGTCTTTTGCCGCCTGTTTTTCTTCTTTCTCTGTAATCCTTCCCTTTTGTCTGGAGGAGCAGCTCTTCCGCTCTGACTGCATTCATCTGTCTTCAGAAGTCGCACCTTCTCACACATACATATTCATGAGCATGTAGAGGAATGTGTGTATGTAGAATTGACTCGGGAGAACAATCTGAAATCACAATATACTAAGATACTGTGCTAATGGCTCTTGTACATAACGTTGAAATAGTCAATGTCAGTGTCGTCAAAACATTTTCATTATACAGATCCACCTACAAAGATTGATACAATTCCACCTTGACAGTGGCAAACATGTTTGTTTTTGTGATGGGGAAAAGGGGGATGATTAATTAATCAGGTTCCTTTAGCCTTGTTTACTATCCTTTTTGATGTTCTACAACTTTGATCTGCTGTCTTAATTAATGAAGTGGAGGATTCTGGAACTTTTTTCAAATTATTCCCCACATTCTGTTTCCATGTATACCTGTACCCAAATGACCATCTTTATGTCTCAGGAATACATTCCCTTTATTTTTTATTAACTGTGTAAAATTGGAAATCCACATACATAACATGGTGTGCTAATCCATCTCTCCCTCTGATTTTAGCTGAATTGCTGGAGGTGTCTACCAAATTATCTGCCCTGCTTTTAATCCACAGAAAAGAACAATACACAATCTCTCTCTTTCATGATAGAAAGATGCTAATCTGAATGATGGAATAGATATGCAATCCTTTAAAAACATTAAAACAGAATATGTATTCACATAAAAAAGCTCACAGCACCAAAGGTCATTTAATGTCTAACAATCTTTGGTTGTGATCTGATCTGTTAAAGCTGTGATAGTATTTTGTGTACTGAAGGAGCAAAGTAAGGACACTGAGTTTCAAATATGTGGTCCACTTTGGATAATCTTTGTGGATATTTTACTAAAACACTTGCCTTTATTTGAGTTCAAACATTTAGTTGTTCAGAGAATAGTTTTCTTAAGGATAGTACACAAATAAAACATTCAAGAACATACAGCATCATCCACATATTTTAATTAGCAAAACAAAACACCATGCTTGTCATTTCAACATTAAGATAGAATCCAATCTTTCAAAAACCTCTCTGACTGAGTAAAAAAAAGTGCAAATATATACAAAACACTTCATTGCAGCCAGCGTTTTAAAGGACTCATTACTACGACTCCTTCAAACTAACTAAAGCAAATATAAAAACAAAAACAATAATTTAAAAAGAAACATTTTAAACAAATAATTATACAAAATATATTTATATATTTATATATAATTAAGGACTAGGCAGATCAATCATCCATCCGTCAGTCAGTCAGTGAGTGAGTCAGTCAGTCACAAAGCTACTTTCTTTCCAGACAAAGTTAATAAATTCCATATATCTTTGAAGCTGTAAACAAGTTTGCCACGTTAAATCGATTAAAACATTTGGGAAAAAACAGACAAAACCAACAAATAAATTTATCTGAGACAAATGTTTTTTTTTTCCTTTCTTTTTTTTTTACTAGAACACTGACTAAAATGTTGTTATGGATCTAAAACTGACATTGCTTCTACAGTATCTATTTAGAAACACCACAAGTTTGCACTCACTCTTTTCTTCCTTACATGTTACAGTTGCTTTTTTATGTTGCCATTTATACAACATTACAAAACCAGACACACAAACACATCTGCAGTGACTCTGAGTACGTCAGCCCAATCACCTGGCCCTTCACTAGTTTACATGATGTATTGCAGACAGCCAAACTGTACTTTGGATATGATATAGATTTCATCCAAAAACAACAATACATTGTTGCAGTTAATATTTAAACTATTGACTTATGGGTACATTGCAACCATATTCAAACCCTATGAGATGTGTTAACCAGGAGGTACAATGTAAAAATGATCTTCCAATTATTGATTGATTTGTGATCAATTAGAATTTTGTGGCTGAAGCAGAACTCTGATATCAGTGAAACACCTATGATGCTGATAATACCAGCTCTGGCAAGCAGTCAGTGATCTTCAGTGGACGGTGAAACCACCACAGACTTTTTCATCTATAGACACTGACCCCATTTCTTTGCCCCAAAAAAACACCAGCATGTTGAAACCTATTCTCCTTAATTATTCTCCTGCAGCTCTTGACATGCTAATGAGCTCCAATTTTATTTGGAAATGTATTTCCTCCGGAGTTCCAAGGCCAAATTCTAAATTGATTTGGTGCTTATCGAAAATGTGCATCTTCCGTGTAGAAAAATGGTTCTCTCTCCTGGTGTGGATTTAATGAAATGTGTGATGGGTTATGAAAATATATAATAATGGCTCTTTTGTTTCAGGGCTGATAAGCAAGCCTAATTACTCTACAGTAATTAGTTTGTTTCAGATCCATTTCATTTACATCTCAACAGAGCATCACAGTGTTAAAGGTCCAGATCCAGACCAAAACACCCAGCGTCTAGAGGGTTGAGACCTGTACACTGATAGATGAAAGTATTAGTTGAATTTACTAACAATCAAATGGATTTCATATTTGAGGACTTGATGGATCAAAAGAACAGTTCATTATAATGAAACCTTTTATTCTGGACTAGGACTACAACCAACCTCTGGCTATTGTAGTGGAAATACATGTTTGTCTAATATTAGTTAAGGGAGAACATTGTACTTTGAGGCTTTATCCTATTCTTTGAAGAATATTTTAACATGTTTGTACCTGAAGTTCAATTTTTCCTAATATATGGTTAACATGTATTGTAATCTGGGTCAAGCTTGTTGAACCCAAAGACAAGAGAATGATCATGTGATTATTCTCAGTGTCCCCTTTGGTCAGTCTACATTCTTCACAGTTCAACTAACACTTGACTCAGCCATTGAAAGTTATATTGGGATTTAGACATTGAATGGGAGGAAATTCTGGTATTTTATGAATTGTGTCTGTATACTAAATTAACCCAGTCCTGTGAGTGAATTTGCATCAAAATGACTTTTGCAGTCAGAGAATCAACTTGTGGTACTGAGCAAACCAACTGTGTTCAGGTGTTCGGTCACTATCACGTTACAAAACAAGTTTACATTCTAAAATAAATATGAAATAAATAAAGGCAAAACAATAAATACTTCGTCATTGGACTGGGGCTGAACCACCAAGTAAATGTATTCATATAATATTCAGGTTGAAAACCGGCAGACTGCATTTCGTCCTAGCAGAGGAATATGATGAGGGACCCAGGGAGAGGGTACAGTGAGCTGCTGTACCACCACTGAAACCCACAGAGCTGCTACTGTCTGTCGTGGAAGGAGTCAACACAGAGCCATGAAATTCACCAGCCCATCAGAACGTACAGAGCACACCGCTGCAGCAGGCTCCCAGGGACACTAAGGTAAACACGTTTAAGGATGAAGGGCTCCTGGGTTGGTAATCAGTATTCAACACTGTAACCCCTGTCATCTTCCAAACAGTGCTTAGTATGGTGATGGAAACTTAGGCAGACGATAGAGCCGTTTTCTGCGTTAACTACTGAGGATGACCACAGAAGTGAACTCACAGCCACATACGCCCCTCTTGTATTTAGACAGCATTCTGTTGCCGTATTAAAAAAAGGCTATGAATACTATTGTCCCTTGTCTGTTGTGCTTGGTGTTGTGTTACACATTTCTTTTTCAAGCTGTCATTTGCAATATGGCAAGAAATCTGGAACAGAATAATAACAACATAGAATGACTATCACAGGAGAGAGCCTTGGACGGATCGGTTGGTTTAGTGTAATCTAATGAAACATGGCTTGCTGTTTTAGAACTAGGCTTATTGCTCTTGGCAGATCGATTACATTTAGGATGCTTGATATGGGTGAAAAGTGTGGTTTCCACGACAGCAGTAGCTCTAGGCCCTTGATGGGAATCCCTGGGATCCTGACAGATCACATTCACAGTGGCGCAGACTGACACTGACACTTTTGTACAATTATGTGGACAGTTACAGCAGGGGTGGACCGTTCATAAGGAGAGGATGTCCCTTCCCCGCCTGAATGCAACACAAAGACAAGCCTTGAAACGCTGGACCTCTCCACCAGCAAAGGTCCATTTGGCCCCGGATTTCAAGAAGGAGAAAAGAACAGAAAAAGGCGCTTTGTAGCTATGGCATTTGAGAGACAAGGGGGTGGACTCCCCTCAGCCCTGTCCCATCACTCCCCTTCCATTTCTGTCACTTCATTAGGCCTCTGGTGTTTGGTCTCTTTCGTTCGTCGCGCTCTCGCATTGAACCCTAACACAACCAAAACAGAGCCTAAACACTTTACACATAACAAAAGGTTATGGCCTGTTCATTGTGTCTTACCCTACATATGGTAAGACCCACACATTTCCATGATAAAATCCATAGTCCACACCTAAATGGTACTTTTCAGCATTTTGTAAAGTGATTATCCCAGACCAAAAGCTACTATTCCCATGGCACTAGCTTGGCAATTCAGCACAGTTTCCAAGGCAACTTACTGTACGCCTCTATTGGAATGTATCTCGGAGTTTCCATTCTAACCCTCTTCCATTAGATGAGACCGTCACTAAAGAGTCTGTCATTGAAAAGACAACAACGTCTGATGTCTCACTGGCAATGGCAGGAAGAGTTTTGAGGGTGTGAGGATATTGGGCACAGGATCTGGTCTGTAGACATTGGGCTCAATGTGCTGTGGTTTGTTTGGTCGATTGTCCAGTGTCTTATGTCCTCCTTTTAACTAAGCACAAGCTAGGGATGTTCCAACACAAGTCCGTTTATCAGCTGTGGATGTTCCAACACAAGTCCATTTATCAGCTGTGGATGTTCCAACACAAGTCCATTTATCAGCTGTGGATGTTCCAACACAAGTCTGTTTATCAGTACAACCAAACCCTCAGTCCCCCCCTCCCCCCCTCTCCTGACCCCTGCCCTGTTCCATCCCCTTCCCTCAACTGCTGCCTGACATCAGGTTAATGGCTTGTTCCAGTTTGTGTCGCAGCTTATGTTTGCGGCAGTACCCGTCTCTGTCCAGCGCTGTCAGAATCTGAACACAAGGCACAGGAAGAACACGGATAAGGATGAAACACCAAAATAAAGCAAGAGGCCACTGCATCTTTGTCTTAGCTTTCCGAAATAAATTGATAAGGAATGTTGCAGTGGTCTCTTAAATTCTACCCATCTCCTCACTCAAATTGTTCCGTTTCAACTTTTTTGGAAAGGAAAAAAAAGGTGCAGTGGTCTCATTCTTTCCAAAGCTGTGGAAAGTATGTATGTGTGTCTACAAAACCAGGACAATGTCCTCATAAAGCACACAACTAGACAAGGTCCCTTACCTCTTCTTTGTATTTGTTGATGTAGAAGTAGAGCTCACTGAGGGCACTGAGAGTATTAAACTCAGTGCCATGGAGACGAGACTGTTCTACCAGATAGGCATCCATGTCCTGGTCACTGATGGCGGGCATCTTACTGATGTCTCTGTAATACCTGACAGGACAAGCAAAGACACCATCACTCAGTACTCTAGACAGGAAGGAAGATATGACTGCCAAAGAGACGGATGGAAACAGAACTGGCACCTCTCCACCCAGCTCTTGTAGTTGGGGATGTCTTTGGCGTAGAGCAGCTTGTTGGAGGGGGAGTCCTTGCCCAGGCGGTGCTCTGAGGTGGAGCAGGAGTCCATAAAGGTCTGGGCCACCACGGACAGACAGGCGTCCGTGATGCTGCTCTTGTGGATGTCGAACACAAACTGGGGGTTCTTGATCACGTTCACCCAGAACCGCAGTGGCAAACTGACAGAGAAACCAACCGGAAAGGGATTATGGTCAATTACATTAGACAATACAAAACACATATTACAATCCTCCTGGTGGACCACACAAATGAATGCCTCAATCTAACGTAGACCAAAACAAGGATGCCCACCAGCCTATATATCGATCTAACGTAGACCAAAACAAGGATGCCCACCAGCCTATATATTGATCTAACGTAGACCAAAACAAGGATGCCCACCAGCCTATATATCGATCTAACGTAGACCAAAACAAGGATGCCCACCAGCCTATATATCGATCTAACGTAGAC
>JACXGK010004355.1:0-38969 GCA_016801125.1 Novumbra hubbsi | reverse complement strand
AATGTCCCTTACCAATAGTAATGTCCTTTACCAATAGTAATGTCCTTTACCAATAGTAATGTCCCTTACCAATAGTAATGTCCCTTACCAATAGTAATGTCCTTTACCAATAGTAATGTCCCTTACCAATAGTAATGTCCCTTACCAATAGTAATGTCCTTTACCAATAGTAATGTCCCTTACCAATAGTAATGTCCTTACCAATAGTAATGTCCCTTACCAATAGTAATGTCCTTTACCAAAAGTAATGTCCCTTACCAATAGTAATGTCCCTTACCAATAGTAATGTCCCTTACCAATAGTAATGTTGCTTACCAATAGTAATGTTGCTTACCAAAAATGCAATAGTCATTTTCTGCATGTAAGTATCATAATGGCAAAATTCAAAAGGGGCACAAGTCCATGAGATATAGTTTATTTTAACCAACAATAGAAAATTACTAATAAAATCAATTCCATTATTTCAACTGCAGCAGTACCACTGAAGGGAAAAGGTCTAGTTGGTTTAGATGATAGGGACTCCAGGTTAATGAAAATTATGATTTATCCCATGCATGCAACTGTCATGTCCTGGCTGGGGGCCCCTGGCCATCTTTGTGCCTCAGGCTCACAGTCAGGACATGCCTCTAGGCACCTCTATGCTGTTGTTCAGGGCTCCTCAGTCAGAGACAGCTGTTGTCAGTTGCCTCTGATGGAGGAGCCTACTTAAGTTAGGTTTTCGGCCACACTTGGTGTGGTTTATTGTTTGTGCATAATGCCTATGTTCACGGTCTGTTTGTGGTCCAGTTGTCCTGTGGATACGCTACGTTCGTCTGTAAGTTATTCACAGTGTGTTTTATGTTTAGTTGGTTATATGTTTTAGCTGTTTATTCCAGCACCTTTCATTTTCGTGTACAGTTCGTGTTTGTTTTGTTTTGTCACAGTTTCACTTCAAATTTAAAGTATGTACGCATTTGGTTCCAACACCCACCATGACTGTGAAAGAATAAACCACCTATCAGCTCCAGCCCCACGACGCGCCTTCGTTCCGGCTCCTGCCCCACAGGCCGCCGAGGACTACGTGCCTCGGGCCTCAGAGACCGAGCCCCCGCTGACTCCCCCGGCCGAGCCGCCGCCGCCGCAGACTCCCCCGGCCAAACCGCCGCCCGCCCACCCTTCTTTCATGGTTGGATCTTGCGGCCAGGAGTCCGCATCTAAGGGGGGGGGGGCTCTCATGTCCTGGCTGGGGGCCCCTGGCTATCTTTGTGCTTGGGCTCACAGTCAGGACATGCCGTTAATAGCTGTTTATTCCAGCACCTTTCATTTTCGTGTACAGTTCGTGTATTTTTTTTTTTTTGTTTAAATTCAGTTTCACTTCAAATTTAAAGTATGTACGCATTTGGTTCCAACACCCACCATGACCGTGATAGCATCACTACAAAAGCCAATGTACCTTGAAATTGGCTGTTCTGTTGCTCTGACTACCACAGAGTGCATTGATCCATTTATTACCTGCATTTAAACTAAATAGCACAATTTGTTTTAAATTGTGAAAATCAGCTTCGTAAGCAAACTATTCCTTAATGCAGAGAAAACGAGGAAGAAGGAAAGAACGATCCTGAGATGAGAAAATAAAAAGGTAAAAGAAGAGAGCAATATAGAAAAAGAAAAAGAAGGAAGAGAGAGGGAGAGAGAGAAAGAAGAGAGAAAGAAAAGGCAGAGCGTGGGAGAGAGAAGGGGAAGGAAAGAAGGAGTTCAGCTGTTTCTTATATCTAGAAGCTGATTAAGTGATTTGTCTAATTGCTATTAAAAAATGCACTGAGTCTGAGAGACACATTTGCGACATGCAATGGATCATATACAGTACAATGAGGGGCCATGGAATGAATCCCATAAGAGTGTTGAGCATAGCTAAGGGAGGTTGCCATCCGGGGGGTCTGCAGCCCCCCATTGGTTGGCCAAACGTCCATCCATACTAACCACACATTAATGTGTAAATCACATCGGGAGAGCCTTTATGAGATCTGGAAGGAAGAAGGAAATCCATTTAATTTACTTTGTGTGGAAACCCTTTAATAAAAGCACGCACCAGTGTTCACGTATATAATTGTAGAATTTATTAAATAAATTGCCACTGTGCATATTATGATATCATTCTGTGAGTTTGGCATAGCCCAAATAAATGCAATCCGAGTGCAAAAATGTATGTAAAAATATAAACATAAAATGTTTTTCAGTAATATTGCAGTGTAGTCAAATAACATTTGATTGATTGATAGATTAGAAAAGCAATCATACCTCCAACCACTATCTGCTGGTGCTTGTGAAGGTAAATCATAATATTGATAGGCTACAATGTACAGTTATTTGGCTTAGATGTTTTTATGTTTTTTGTGTCAGATTACATTTTCTAGAAAACAAAGGGAATTTGAAGGACAATTGGCAATATGTTTGGAAGCAAGTTGCTCTCAAATGTATTTAACCCTCTTGTACCTTCACACCATTCTAATAAATGCAAATTCTTTGAAATTACTAATACAAAACAGATGTATTTTATATTATGAACATTCTTCTCATTTTGTCATATTTAGTGGAAGCACCTGGACTTTGAACGGACTGCATCCTGACTGTGGACAACAAAGAATCAATGGCTATAAACATAAGAGCATTGTAATAGCTGTTTTTTTCAAATCTGTCTCTCATACCGTCATGGCAAACTAATCAAAAACAAGTGGGCACAATCCGATTCGGAGAAGATCGGGAGGTTGATCTCTCTGGGGAGAGGGAAGGCAGTCATAATGATCTCCATGGGAGGATAACTTGACCGATCCAAATCTCTCTGTTCCACAGGGCAGGAATATTCTCTCGATCCCTCTCTCCTGTTCATTCCAAACAAAGTATCTCAGGACACTTAACATTTCTGAGGATGAAAATATCTCCCTCCCCCCTTAAGCTTGGCGATGGAACATGCCTAGAGAATTTTGGGATTTATTTACTAAGTCCATAAAAAGTTTATTTTGCTTTTGAGAGTTGTCTCTGATGCTGTTTCTCAGATCAATGCCGTGGAGAGTAATCGCTCTCTGTAACAAGCAGCGGCAAGGGTAAAAACCCAAACCCGGTTCTGCCAGCAGGGGAAAGGGCTGAGGAGCTGCAGGTGTTTCTCCCCAGTCTTGTCACCACTTTGTTCAAGACGCAAAGTCACCAGATTGTCTTTGTTTTGGGGCCAACATTTTGTGTGGCAGAGAGAAGAGATGTGTGTGTTAAATATATTTCAGAGATGATCACGTATCACGGCATCTGCCGCGGATCAGTGTTTCACCGCAACAGCCTAGTGCTGCCAGCAGTCTCAGCAGATCAATGGACGTATTACTGGTTATTGACTTTATAGTAAAGATATGGTTGATACCCACAGTTCTTTACCGCACCCAACAATTGTGATTAACTATGGAAAGACAAAAAATATATCTACTTATCAATAACTTACTAGCATACAATTGGCTTGATGGTGTGGATAGCATATTCAATATGTAGCATATTTTGTCTTGAGGTTCAGCTTTTTTTGGGTTCTAAAAACCAAAACCTGGAAAATCTGGAAATATTTAGGAAGGAAAGGCAAAAGATGTAATGAAAAAATGCAATTGTTCTTATTCATCTCAATATTACATTCAAAATAGGAAAGAAAATGTAATACCTGTAAAACAGCTTTTATCCCTGTCTTAGTAAAATGTATACCATAACAGCAGGACATCTTTGATTAGATGGGAAAACACATAGCAAGGAAACTGAGACCTTTAATCTTTGCTGAATCTTTTCAGAACCTTCCAGAGCTTGGACCTTGTTTTAGTACCTCTCCTCCTCAGCACACCTCACGTTCCCAACGGGTTTCTGTCAAGTGAATGGGATGGCCATGGCAAGAGCTGGGTTCTGTAGTCTGTGATTGCATTTTGTGTGCATTGTTCTGCTCAAAAGTCTAACAATGCCCCCCAAGTATTAGCCACCTGGTAGATGAACGTTTTACTCTAAATTCCATGAAATCCATAATGCCATGTGTTCACCAAAGAAGCCCCACAACTTCACATATCTACAGTGAGCATTGGGTTATTTTCTGCAAGCTACAATCAACGTTGCATTTACATTCAGCTAACTCCGGGTGCTGATGTTTGTCTTGAAGAGGACAGGGTATTTCTTCAAGCTAGAGAGCAGGGCATGGAAGCTCCGCTCAATTGTAGTTTTGAAGACTATCTTCTGCAATTCTCCAGCATCGATCCATTTGTGTAACTTCTCGAATCATCTAATAACTCTGTATTTGGCTAAATACACCTGCATCCTTTTAAGGCGGAAAGGTTTTTGTGTTAATGAGTAGGTTCCTATTCTGGGTCCCTAATGGTACTCTATTCCATATATACGGTTGTTGGAGCACTGGTGGGTAAATTATGTTTAGCACCGGGTGCCATTTAAAATGAAGTTGTGAGGGATTCCAGGCTCCATAACAGAGAATCCACTGCCTTCAAATACAGCTATTTCAATTACTGTCTGGGATGACTACTAGCCTGGACCTCTAGGGTAAACAATAGTCCAATAGAAACATACATGCAGACATTATTTCTGATTGAGAACCCATGTGAGTTCAGAGCATTAGCAGACAATGTTTAGAAGCAGCATGGCCATATGGTGAGAATGTTTTGATCTGCAGAAATATGAAGCAAAATATGTTGTCAAAAAAAAGCACATGAGACAAAAAATCTAAAAGATTGAAAGTTACAGATCTTTATTCTACATCCCTGAGAATTAAAAAGATATAATAATGACAACATCAGCTGGTGATCCGTATAATTCCATGGATGCTCTCTGGGTATATTGATTTATTTCACCACAAGAAACTACCAGCTGTCTACCTGGCTTTGACAGAACGCCCCAGGCAGAAGGATTGTGTTTACAAGTTTCAAACAACTGCCGACACTGGGAAGCTTTCTGGAAAACTGAGGACAGATTGGGACAGATTACAATATTGGCAAATGAGAACTTCATTATGGATATTATAAGTAGCTTTTAGCAGAAGGCTATGAATACATAGTGAAGGCTCAATGCCAAATGTAATGTCACAATACACTTTTTTAAATGCAGCTGTCCTGCTAAAGCTAACTTTCTTGATGGACAGGGTAGAGGCATTATTTGAGTTGCATAGTTTAAAGTTTTCTGTTTTTATCGAGATGGGGGAGAGTAGAAAGGTGGGAGGTGGGAGTTAGGGGGCAGCGGGTGAAAGGGAGTGAATAGCTATTAAACTGCCTGGTCTTTCGGCCCAACTTGAGTGTTTCATCCTTTTACATATTGCAGCATTATCACACATTTTTCTGCCTTAAAAGCAATGTATTGACTTGTGTATTCACAATCTTGAGGCATATTTCTTGCACTAAATGCAATGCATTGACTTCTTTATAGACTGACGGATAAATCACTATGAGTGTTGATTTCGGTGTGAGGCGATAATGGTCATACTAGGGCGGCCCAGTAATATCAAAGGGAATGGAAAAAAGAACCTTTGAAAGAAATGACTCCCAAAATCCATCAACACATCTCTTGTGCAACACGTGATAAGATACTCAACATTATGATTCCTTTAAACTGATACAGGTTGGTTACATCTGAATCCAATGTACAGGACTGTTTTGCTATAGTCAGGAAAACACAGATGACTCTATGGACAACACCAATGACTTTAAAGCATCTCTGAAATACTTGAATTATGTACATAGAGGACGGTGTACAGAAGCTGAGTATTATGAGGGGCATATGGGAGGGATAAGACGAGACCAGCTGAGAACTATCAGATGAGCTGTGACCTTAGCAAAGCAAACCAAAAGGAAACAAATCAGTATAAGAACAAAGTACAGTCACAACTAAATGGCTTAGACCAGAGAAGAATGTGGCATGGACTTTATACCAAAACTGATTATAAGACTTCACTCCCAGGCAACACAGAGCCCTCCGAGTGTATAATCTGTTTTATTAATAGATGGTTAAATGTATGTTATTTCAACCAGCTTGATAACAACATTAGACTAGTCAGCAAGTGACTAACTAACACACTAGGTAATGTAAGCTTAATCATCACTTTATGTTAGGTAATGTGCTCTTTTTAGGTTGATACAGATTGTGTCCATCTAAAAGCAAGACTCAGTAGCCAAGTTTCAAATACAATGGTTCAAATTATGACTAATATTTTAGCTTGCACTCTTTTATGTACTAAATCAGATGTCAATACATAACATAGCCACATTTGACCAAAAAACGTCATATGAAAAGAATCATGGTGTAGAGAATGTTACCATAAATGGGACCTTAACTTAACACTGAATCCAAAACACCATGCAGTTTCTACCATTCTTTGAATAAATTGACAATGACTGATGTGCCCTGTCCATTCTATGTCACTGTCTTACTTGTGTCTCACATTGCTCTTATTTTGTTATTTGTCTTTAGTTGTTTTTGTGTAGGTTGAAGAAAATCTGACAAATGTCAGAAAATAAAAGCGTGGTATATTAAAGTTTGGGATATTGTAATGTCAGTAAAAGTATAGAGTCATTTAGCATTCAGAATAATTCTGTGTGTTATATACACTGCTCAAATTAAATTAAAGAACACTTATATCACACACAGGGTCTCATGGAACAAAACACATTAATGATCCAAATTACGACTTTACATTGCGTAAAACATATAGTAATTTGTTCTAAATGACTTAAGGGTCAATTGAAACTAAAATCAAAAAACGATCGAGGGCTAGTTTCAAACACAGAAAATCAAAGTAAAACAATAAACAACCCAAATCAAAGGCAGATCCAACTTGCGCGATTTTCATCACGGCAGCTCATAATGTGACTCAGGTGTGTGTGGCTACTTGGCGCCGCCGGATGCATCGATACAGAACGTCCCAGAGGTCCTCAATTGAATTCAGGTCTAGGGAACTTGAGGGTCAGCCAATGGCACTAATGCCTTCATCCTCCAGGGACTGCCTACGTACTCTGGCCACCGGGGGGCCGGGCGTTGTCCTGCACCCAGGGCCCACTGCACCAGCCTGATTGTGTATGACAACTGAATCCTCAAGTTTGCAGTTGACGCCAAAGTGGTAGACAGCAAAACAAGGAGGTGAGAACCCATGCTGTAGAGGTTCCCAGCTGTCAGGTCAGCCGTCGCAGGAACCGTTGCTCAGTTGTTTGTCTTGGTTGCCCTGTCGACCGTGTTCCTATTCATTGTCCCTATCTAAGTTCCCCCTTCCTTGGTGTATGTTGTTGCTCATTATTTGAATTTCTTTCCATTGTAACGTTGTTTTGTCTTTGTGTCATAGCTGCTGTGTTTGTTCGGTCTTAGTTTTTTTTTTTTGGGCCCCTCCATCTCCCTGTTTCTGTGTCTTGCTTCCTGCCGGCAAAGTTTTACAAGCAAATAAGCTTATCCTTAATGTCAACAAAACTACGTAATTGATTGTGGACTTCAGGAGACTGAGATTCACCATTTAGACCAGACTCTCAGGCTGCGTCACTGCCTAATATGGCAAGAGCACCTTCTGCACTTTGTGGTGAGTGAACATACCGTCCGAGGTATAGATATCACATTATGGTGAGGTCAGCACAACATACCGTCCGAGGTATAGATATCACATTATGGTGAAGTCAGCACAACATACCGTCCGAGGTATAGATATCACATTATGGTGAGGTCAGCACAACATACCGTCCGAGGTATAGATATCACATTATGGTGAGGTCAGCAAAACATACCGTCCGAGGTATAGATATCACATGATGGTGAGGTCAGCACAACATACCGTCCGAGGTATAGATATCACATTATGGTGAAGTCAGCACAACATACCGTCCGAGGTATAGATATCACATTATGGTGAAGTCAGCACAACATACCGTCCGAGGTATAGATATCACATTATGGTGAGGTCAGCACAACATACCGTCCGAGGTATAGATATCACATTATGGTGAGGTCAGCACAACATACCGTCCGAGGTATAGATATCACATAATGGTAAGACATAATGGTGAGGTCAGCAGTACATACCGTCTGAAGTATAGAGATTGTTAACCAGAGACATTCATACTGAATGTATTTCCGGTGGGAAGGAACAGACAAGCTCAATGCAACGGCAAGAATGGAATAAATGCATTGGTTTCAACACACAGGTTGTCATGTGTTATATTCAATTATATATATTCCATCCCAAGTATACCAGGACAAAATAAGTATCAGAAAGTTATCAAAGAGCATCAGAAAGTTATGTGCGTGTCATTGAATCTTGCTTATTCAATAGAGCACAGAGGACACCGTTTTTAACCATCTGTTCAGAGTTATAACTGCCAAAGTCTGAACAGAGGATATACTGTCGAACAAGCCACCATCCTCAGCAGGCCAGGAACTCAATCAGATAATGGTTGTACTCTAAATTGCCAAATCAGCAGCCTGCTGTGAGCCAGTTGGGTGGCTGCCACAGCCCTCCAGCGCCACCAGCCAGGACAGGTCCGTACTAACCCTAACTCTCTTCCCTCCACTGCCCTCCACAGCCCTCCACAGCCACCAGCCAGGACAGGTCCGTACTAACCCTAACTCTCTTCCCTCCACTGCCCTCCACAGCCCTCCACAGCCACCAGCCAGGACAGGTCCGTACTTACCCTAACTCTCTTCCCTCCACAGCCCTCCACAGCCACCAGCCAGGACAGGTCCGTACTAACCCTAACTCTCTTCCCTCCACTGCCCTCCACAGCCCTCCACAGCCACCAGCCAGGACAGGTCCGTACTAACCCTAACTCTCTTCCCTCCACAGCCCTCCACAGCCACCAGCCAGGACAGGTCCGTACTAACCCTAACTCTCTTCCCTCCACAGCCCTCCACAGCCACCAGCCAGGACAGGTCCGTACTAACCCTAACTCTCTTCCCCCCATAGCCACCAAATTGAAAATGATTGCCATTTTCATGCTGCTACCAAGCTAAAGCTATCGCCAGTGATCCTACTGTATAACGGAACGCAGAACTCTATATTTGTGTCTTGTTATTTGACACGTCCAATACAGTGTTATTATTGGACGAATACCCAACAGAAATGGCCTAACTTAGCTATAGGGTTTTGTGGACCAACAGGCAAAGAAATGTAAGTTCAACAGTCCTTGAAAGTATTATGCCTGAGCCTGTTGAGGACAACCAGCAGTGCACACAACTATATGACATGCACATGACACTGAATATATACGTTACTCCAAAAGCTAACTCGTCTGTTGCTGAGTCAGCTAACGTTCGTCATTGATACTCCTACCGCTGCTGCAATGTACGCAGCTGATCAAATGGGGCTATAATTTTGGGGGAGAATGGTTACTTCACGAAGCAGTCCTATTTTGTCACAGACAGAGTCTCTCCTTACGACTCAATCTGGCGCCCCTTTTAAACGTGACGCTGCCTCTAGGACGATCTTAGGACGATCTTAGCCAACTGAATAGTAACACTGAGATTTGATTTCTCAGACGCTATAAGCGCCGACCTTCTGGCCGTGGGTGGCAAACCTGCCCAGGTGTCTGTGACACAAAGTCACTGCACAATGGCAGCTGCCACAGATCACTGCCCAGCAGAGAAATGATATCAATGAAACCAGTTAAATGTGGATTAGGACCGACCCACCAGGGGGAACATGTAACGGAGGCTGAGATGCCACTGGTGCATGTTTTTTTTGCAACATGTAATTCCAAACAACTCTTATATCTAAGCGACCACACAGAGGTGTGGCTTCCACAGGATACGTCCCCCGTGGATGGATAAGTGTTTCCCTCCTAAATGTTTAAAGATCACATCCAGGTGGTTAAGCGTTCTTTCACAATTTATAGTAGATTTGTTACAGTATACCAAACACTTTAGCTGCACTTTAACTTTAGTCTCCCATGTCATCAGAAAAACTCATTTATTTGTGCCTTTTAGTCATACAATCTATGATATAGCATGCTTAGCATAGTTAGATGAATCCAAAAAACTTACAAATAAATCTCCTGGGCGTCCACTTTTCAGGCTTGACGATTGTGGACTTACAATTTTGTTTTGAATGCCATTGCACTGAACAGACAGTAAACAGTGGCAACATGTCTGAACTCTGAAAATGAAGAATAGCCTTACATATGTATAGACTTAACGATCTGGAGATCTGGCTCCAGAGAAGCCAGACTGACATACAGGCAAATTTGTTGTTTCCCTGCCCAAAAAAACTAAGAATACACCATTTTCTCAGAAATAACTTAAAACTGACAAAAGTAATTGGCATCCACCATTGTTCATTCTATATTTAAGAACCTTTAAAAGCAATTTTGCAATACAACTTTTTCAGTAGCTCTCAATGAGACTTCTGCACCTGTTAACAGGTAGTTTGGCCCACTGTTCCTGAGTAAACTGCTCCAGCTGTTTCAGGTTTTATGGGCGCCTTCTCCTGACTGCGAGTTTCAGCTCTT
The DNA here is from genome assembly GCA_016801125.1 of Novumbra hubbsi. Taxonomy (NCBI): domain Eukaryota; kingdom Metazoa; phylum Chordata; class Actinopteri; order Esociformes; family Umbridae; genus Novumbra; species Novumbra hubbsi. The sequence continues at coordinate 28,500 of JACXGK010004355.1, read as the reverse complement.
TCCATAGATGTTCGACAGGATCTGTATATCAATTGTTTTAAAAATAATTAAAATGTATTCCATTGTTCATAAATGAAAGCCATTCAATTACAATTGCAATGTTAGTTTGTTCAGGAGTGTGAAAAAACTCTGAATAACTAAAAATGCATTAAAAGTGATGACATTTCATTTTAATTTAACCATTCAAGCGATTCATATCACTCTGGTTCCCCTGTGCCTGTGGAAATTAATTTAAATCAAAACCATGAATGATTGCCAACTTTTAAGTTCCCATTTAAAGGGCCACTCTCAAGAGACAAAGTGAGTTGATCAAACCCCCCCATCTGTCACATTAAATCATTGTAAAACACAGAAACATTCCACAGGTCCACAATGTCAAACCCTGAAGAGCACAAACGTTTACGCCTTTAACATAGGATTGGCAAAATTAATCTTGAATTGTTTTGGGGGCAATGTTTATAGTCCCCTTTCACATAGACTAGAGACATGTTAATCTCAATCATTTTAGCATGTTACATCTAGCTATTGGTGTAGACAGGATTTCTAAACAGTGGGAGGGGCTCACCATGATTTATAGCTTAAAGTAACAAACCAACTTGCCCACAATGTTCATTTACTAATGTATAATAATTGTATATGCAGTGTAGAATGTTCTAAGTGTTTCTTGTTGTCCATTAAATTATCTGAGATAGCTAGCTATGCATTTTGGAAGCATGTCACAGTGCTGTTGGCTTGTAGGTTGGTAGTTGGTAACTGGCCAACACTAACATATATGAGGCATCTGGGCGCATATACCAATAAAAAGGTTGGTTTTAAATAGCTAGCAAGCTATGCCTTTTAGAAGTAAACATAATTTTACAAACGTTAAAGTTTTAGTACACCATGTGCAATCTCGCCATACAGCTAATCTTACAGTTGTAAGTTTGAAATGTCTCAGAAAAGCCTAGGTGTAATTCCAGCCATTGTTCATAAATTGTCAGAGACCTGTAGATATTGATATACTGCAAGTTCATCCAATAAATAGAGGTTAACAGAAGTGATTTGCTCAGTGGGGAAACATGATCTTAAGTTACATAGTCATAGAAACCATTCAACCATTTAGAATTATTTGTTTTTTTTATCATGGGAATTTAAATCTACTTGGGACTTGGCCATTCTAGAACATTCCGCTATTGGGCCCTTGAAATTCTCCTAGTTGCTATGGCAGTATATTTGGGACAACTGTCCTGCAGTTTGGATGTGTTCTGAGGAATTTGCTTGTATTTGAGCAGAAAATCTTTCTTCCTTTCACTCTTCTTTTATCAATTTTTTCTTTCACTCTCCATGACCTTGCTGTCGTTTTTAAAGGAAGATACATAATAATACTAAAACATTTTCCTACAAGGAGGCCAATGACCAAGCAAAATGTCCCAAATATTTTATTGGAATTTCTTCAACACTAGAGGAAGACTGCACATACATTTTAAGTTAGGGCGTTCAGAGTTGTTTGCGCTTTTGGCGTGCTGACATCCCTTTCTATTTCCGAATGGGTCCAGGAGGTCATATGTTTCACTGTGAACAACAACAGAAAGACTACGGGTCTTAGAACAACCCACACTTTCATTAAATCAGTGAGGACCTGTTCAACAAAGTCTTACAGTTTACAGCTGTTACTCGCCTTGTAACCAAAGACATCACTTGGTTGCTGTTCTAGAAGCAGTTTCTGGGGCTTAAGACTTCAACTGATAAAGATCTAAATTCCCAGTCCCGGTTTTTCTTTCATGTTATTTCATAGGCAGAACCAGACATCTGGAGGCCCCTCAGAAGAGAAATGAATGGTAGAATGGAATCTATAGCAAACATAATGTGGCTTACTGGTACAAATTTGATCTATATCAAACTGGAAGGGGTTGCGTGTGAGGTAATACACATTTGCTCCTCTGGCATGTGCCAATCACCACGATGAAAACATGAACACATCTGACTCCAGGGGTGGTTCTTAATAAACAAACGGTAATCAGAGAAAAGATCATTAGGGTTTTTGTGTTTTGGGTTAACTCAAAGTGTTTCCAGACTGACTGATAGAAATTGCAGCCAGGCCCACAATCTGCTTTAACTTGCTGTTTGTCTTGTTGCCTCATTTATCACGAGCAATCATTAACATGATGGACAGTGTGCTAGTGTAAACAACTGACTACATGTGCATCAGAATACAAGGAGTTAAATACATACTCTGGGATCTTAAACCACCAAATTCATATGATATGTAGGTATTGAATTTGTACCTCATCAGACAAACAAACAATAATAACAGCAAAAGTAACATTTGATTATGCTGTGTCAGACTCGCTTGCTAGATAACTAAAACTGAAATCATGTGTAATGAAGAAGAATGCAACAGAAGCGTAGTATCTCACTTGCTTCCTCACCTCTCACCCTCTTAGGTTATCAACATCCTCATAGGTTAGAACATCCAAATCTCATCCTTCACATTGCAGCAGCTTTAGGTCGGTGTTGCTCTACTGGACACTTTCCAGAAAAGACAAGAAATTATTATGACTTTTATTTGCATTCCATTAGCCTAACGAAGACTCAGCAGCAGCAATAAGTTTGTCAAAATAAAATAAACACCTCATTCCGCCATCAGCGTGTGCTGTGTAGTGCAGGGCTTTAGTTTTATGTACTCACATGGTACTGGTCAGTGACCTTATGAAGAAAGGATGCAGTAGATAGTTTGTATGGGTGCATGTTGGCGTACAAGTGGACAAACGTCTATTTCACACTTTTTAATTCCGTCTGTACAAATGTGAAAATATTTGTGTCTCCTGCAAATGCATGAAGGTTTGCCTTCCCAGGAGTCTGCCACACTGCACGTCTGAAAAAATACCTTCAAAGAATTCCATACTTCCCTTCATACTGGCCCCAAACAAAAATGGGTCCCACAACACTAGAAATGCCATGATCTAGAAACTGAGCAACACAGGGTTCTGTTCACCGGTTCTCCCAAGTTCCCTGTTCAAACCAGTGATCTTCTGATCAAAAACATAAAAGTCCTTAAGGCTCCTGATGGCAAGCTTTTGTACATTTACAGCAGGGGTCTCCAGCACTGGGACCATATGGAACAGTCAGTGTTCTGGTCACCGGTTCTCCAACGTTCCCTGTTCTTATACCTGGTTCTAACCTGTGATCTTCTGATCAAAGACATGCGACCACTCTTTTGAAAACATACAAGGCCCCAAGGCTCCTGATGGCAAGCATTTGTACATTGTACAGTATTCTGTGGTTTCAAACACAAATCAAATTTGGCCATTAGTTTGTAAACATTATATAACCTATTGATTCACGTAAACTCTGGACAAAGCCTTCTATCTTGAAACTAAACTACTTTGCTCACTAAATTATATGGGTCCAGAGGATCACAAAAAATAATGTTTTTAGTTACTAGGCAAATCCAATCCCACAGCCCCAAAGCCTGAGGCAAAAAGAAAGTATGTTTTAAAAAAGTTTAAATGTACTGGCATGTGATTGGAAATCCTTGAGTTTAAACCCATATTGAAAAGTTAATCATTGGACAAAGAATATGACATCCCTCCTATGTTTTCAGCTGAGGCATACCCCCCTTGGCAGTAGTCAATACTCACAAGCCCCAGATATTCAATGTAATATATTGCCCAAAATATAATGCACTAAAGCCAATTACTGGTAGTACTTTTTATCATTTATTTCTGAATATTGACCATATCTGAACATATAATATATCTCTTAAATGTTCACCTGGCACAGCCAGATGAGGACTGGTCACCCCTGCGATCCTGGTTCATCTCTAGGTTTCTTCCTAAATTCAGGCCACATCAGGGAGTAATTCCAAGCCACAGTGCTTCCACACTGAGATTGCTTGCATCTTGGGGTTTCAGGCTGGGTGTTTTGTAAAAGAACATTGTGACAACTGCTGAAGAAAAAAGGGCTTGATAAATAAATGTGATTGATTTATATTGAGGTAATATTGTGGAGTTTCATAGTAGATACAGTGATTGAGAGAATAATCCTTTCTGATAATATATAAATAACAACTTTTTGCCATTCTTAGATTAGACAGCTAATCCTCATTAAATTGTCAGACACATAAAATGGCTGGTCTTGATAATGTCAGTGAAACAATTCTAACAAAAATAAGAATGTATTAAATAACAGTATTCGTATTACAGTCACATGCAAGATAGTATCTGTATAGCATACATATATTTTGACCAAGTCATTGGGTCATTATTTGGAAGACTGCATTTTTGTTTTTTAAACTGGTGGTTAAACAGGGGGTTTAACTGTAAACCTTTAACCCTTAAAGCTCGTACATACCACAGTTGATGCGGCTCTAATCTTAAGAAGCTGTGGGCTATCAGCTTTGTTTTAGTAGCTTCGAAACGATAATACAGTTATTTTTAGATTGAGTCGATTGAAAATGAACATTTAATTACTTTTTTATCTTAGCTGCACACCACTGGTATACAAACAGGTTATTTTCAATCACACGATTAAAACGTGTTGTTTTTATGTAGGTAAACATAAATTGTTTCAGACGATGCAATGTTTACCTCAAGAGGTAATTTTTTTCGCAGCTACTACATTCGAGGTTAAATAATAGCCCGTGAACAATTTAGGAAATACATTTATTTTTCACCAGAAATAATTATTGTAAAAACCTAGCCATATTGTGCATAACTTTGAAACCTATTATATAGAATGTAACTCCTAAAACAACAACCTTCACCCCCGATTCAAGTGGAAAAACAACACAGATATGTTTGTCTGTACCACAGACATTTCCGTAGTGTGGTCATTCTAGGGCTATTGCGTAACATACGGCTCTTTTGAATGCGAGTATATCTTCCCATTAATTTAGTCAAGCTTTGTTCAGGACAGAGCAGATGAAGCTAATACAGAGCAGCGCTCCGAGCACTGCGCTTTGATACAAGCAGACAAGACTGCTGGTCAATGCGTACTTTTTAAATCGTTTCTGGAAAGACAGAACTGCGCTGCAATTGGACATTTTGTGAGGTCAATTGTTGTTGTTTTTTATTAAGAACTTTGGGAAAACCAGTTGGCAGAATTATTTATATTTTTGAAAACCTTTTCTGGTAGCTAATCATGAAACGTAACAACAACAATTGGCGCACGAGATTCATCGTTGTGGAATTGGTCGTATTCTCGTGCTATAGCTTCATGTGATTGGAAACCTGCTATGGAGGACCTCTTTAGCCAAAATGAATCAGAGCATTGAACATGTGGCAAATTTACGGGGAAATAGTTCCTTATTGGAACTTCGCGGCGGTAAAGAGGGGTCATCTTGGATGTTTCAGTCGTCTGTCAATTCCACGAACTACACGGTCAACGAAACGGGTATAGATAAAGTGGATATTACCCGTGCCATCCCGCTCGGATTGGTCCTGGGGGCTTTCATCGTGTTCGCCATCGTGGGCAACATTCTTGTTATCCTCGCTGTGGTGACAAACAGGCACCTACGAACTCCAACCAACTATTTTATAATCAACTTAGCCATTGCAGACCTGCTCCTGGGTACCACCGTGCTGCCGGTATCAGCCACCCAGGATATTCTGAACTACTGGGTGTTCGGCAGGATATTCTGTGACATCTGGGCAGCGGTGGATGTTCTGTGCTGTACGGCATCCATTATGAGCCTGTGCGTAATTTCCATAGACCGCTACATCGGGGTGAGCCACCCGCTGCAATACCCGACCATAGTAACAGAGAAGCGGGCACTGCTGGCCATGCTCGGGGTGTGGGTGCTCGCTGTGGTAATTTCCATTGGCCCTCTTTTCGGGTGGAAGCAGCCTCCGTTACCACACGACACGGAGTGCCGCATCACAGAGGAACCGTTTTACGCACTGTTTTCCTCCCTCGGCTCATTTTACATACCGCTGGTTGTGATCTTGTCCATGTATTTTAGGGTGTATGTAGTCGTCAAACGGACCACCAAGAATTTGGAGGCTGGGGTAATCAGGGAAAGGATGAATACGAGCGAGCTCACGCTCAGGATCCACAAAGGTTCCCATGTGCAAGACGACACTGGCAGCTGCTCTGGAAAGGTCCGGGCGACACATGCAAGGTGCTCATTAACGGTGAAGCTTCTGAAATTCTCCCGGGAGAAGAAAGCAGCAAAAACTTTGGGAGTCGTAGTTGGCATGTTTACGCTTTGTTGGCTGCCGTTCTTCCTGGCGTTACCCATTGGTAGGTATGCCTACACGTTTCCACATTTGACAGTGTTTTTTACGAATATCCAATTGCTCCTTTTACAGAAATCATTGTGGTCGATATGTTTATTTGACGCAGCAGGCGAGCATAAACGATATCACCAATAGCGGAATCAGCTGCACAAGAGTCAAAATGTAAAAATAGGGAATTAGTTTAATGTCTCAACACACGTTCACACGTTTTCTTTTAATTTGAGCTAGTTGAAAAGTGACCAAAACTTTTCAATTCAAATATATGGAAGTTCATTTTAGTGCCCGCTGGGAATGAGGTCCATAAATCTCATATCCCAGCCGTTGGCACTGATGCCTGCAGTGGCATATGTAATAATATCCACCCATTGATTTACTGCCATGATTTATTAGCATAATGATGGACCCAGATATAACCCCATTTCCTCCTATACTACATTTAACCCAATCCCTAATGACGCTTGTCTAAAGTAATATTTATGTGATAGGGTGCCTTAAGGTGCATCTCTGATGGGATGCAATCAGTGTGTGGCATTCTAAACAAGAAGACAATTTGGCCGTAGCTACGCTAGAACGTTGCATGTAGCCCAGTGGCATAATTACATGTACGACCCCTACGTCATATACCATTAAATCAGTTACCTAGCTTCCCACTGTTGTATTTCTGTGTCTAATGGCACTGTTATCTTTTCAAAAATAAGATCAATTGCAGTAATGTACTTTCTCAATTAGAAAAAAGCATTTTGTCTTCTGATTAAAGTTGATCGTACTTCATATAGTTGTCGAAGAGCATTTGCTGAAGCTTAGTTTTACGCAATAATCCCTCCTTGTTCGTCTTTTAAAGAAACACTTTGGTAAGAACGCTTATCAAACCAATAAGTAAGAAGTTGGCAATGCAGCAGGTCAAGCTGCTCAAATGGAACCATGATCTATTTTAACATTGATGCACGTAAGCAGGTTAGATTAAAATCCTGAATAATATGTGCACAATATTTATTTTGCAACGCATAGCATATTATGCGTTAGTCACCTCTTATAACCCTGATGAAGTCAACACAGGTTTTCCCAACAGTTCTAACGCAAAAAAAACCTTAAAGGACCCTCTTAACATTACAAACGCATTGATTTTAGATACTTTTTACATTAAAAAGGTCTGGTATTACTTGCCTGGTTGAAAAACACACCCTTTTCATTTTCTGGGAAACAAATCATATATTTATACTGCAAAACCTGTTTACAACACAAATTTGGTTCAGGACAAAGGAATCTTAAAAACATTTGGTATGTGTTCCTAATACATGTATCTGGCAGAAGGGAAGAAGAGCAAGGCATGGCTTTCTGAATGGCAGAGATCGTCACACTAAGTGTTTTAGAGTAAATTAGAATTTCACTATTTCAAAAAGACATGTTATATTTCATTTGAGGCTAGTTAATTGAATTGATGCAGCATAGGGCTGTTTAAGATGCAGGATATGTTGTGCATGTTCCCCTACAATTACTCTCACACGGTCTCTCAGTGCCTTTCAAAAGTATTTACACCCCTGATCAGTTCTCTACTTTTATTGGATTTACTGGATTTTTCAATCTATATTATTGTAAAGAGACATTGGTTTTATTTAAAAAAACATTTAAACACATGCATATTTGGTAGAGCTACCTTTTGCCGCAGTAACAACTTTTACTTTGGTATCTACCAGTGTTGCACATTGTTATTTAGTCCCGTTCTTCTTGAGGTTCAGGTTGGTTGGACGACAATTTTCAAACACTGCCACAGATCATCAATGAGATTGAGATCAGGATCTTTACTGGGCCACGATAGAATGTTCTTTAGCCACTCCATGTATCTTTGGCATTGTGTTTGGGATCTTTGTCCAGCTGAAAGGAATTTTCTTTCCCAAGGATTCATTTTTTGGGGGTGCCGTTGGATATTTAGTGACCCTAAAAAGTCAGAAACCCAGTTTATTGTTTCATTCTAAAGATGGAATAGACCACATCCATCCTTACATACCTCCATTATAAAACTAAACATGCTCTTTGACTCGTCTGCAGTACATCATGACAATCAAATAGACGATCACGTTTGTGTGTAGCGTTGTAGTTATGCTAACAGGTCAGGCTCATTGTCTCAATGTATAAGCTCCAGTAATCGGTGTGATAGTAGGAGAGTGCACACACATAGTCCAGCTCTGGTCCCACAACCTTCTCCAGCCGCCCTTTTCTACCCACTGATAGGCATTTCCAGTCAGCCACTCAACTCATCTTAACAACAAAAATACATTGTCTGTTTTGGTAAACCTTGTAAAAACTCTTCGACATGTTTCGGAGAGTCAATGAACCAGACGTGTCGTCTGATGCAGCGTTGTCCAACATCCTACGAACACTCGGCACACTAAACGTCTGGCTGCAAGTATACAGATGTACTGCAAGGCTGTGGCTTGACAGAGAGCCGTTCATATCTGTCCAACTGTATCACTGCGCTGCTCATATTTCTGTCTTTTCATACTTGCACTGTGATCACCAGTCAATGGCTGCAATGCTAACAATAAACTGACCAATGAAATGTGCAGATGATGGCAACCAATAGGCGAGAGTTCCTCCCTTCCTGATAGGACGCATACATTAGGTTACAGCGTTTATTTGTTTGTCAGGCCAATAGAAATATAATGAAACAATGAATATCTTATCAGACCTGCCCAATTAGAAGGACCACCCTTCTTGACGCAATCCCATTAGTTTGATCCATTTGTTTGATGTATATACAAGTAGGTAGAATCTGGATACCTCCATCTGCAACATTTAAAAGTAGCCTTGTACTGGGCTTACAGTACGTTCTTAACTCTCTTATTTAGCTGCATTAATTAATCTGTTACATCTATGGCTTTTTGGAATGGAGTTACTGTCTGTCTGTCTTAATGTTTTTTCCATCTCTTGTGTTATCCAGTCAGCCAGTTAGTGAGAACTCATTAGTCCTCAGGGGATAATATGTATATTTTATCCTGCACATATTTCCCCGACCACTTTAGCACCCAGCACCCGCGCTAATGTCCCATGAAGCCTCATTTATCTAACGGTGAAGGCAGCTTGCCCAAATGCAACAGACACAGCACCTATAAAACAGGCATTTTAGGTGAGGCGGTGCGGGTATGAGCTTGTGTTGAACTTTTGTGTGTTTGTGTGTGTGTGGGGGGGTCGGTTTTACGATTGTAAAACAAGGAAAGTCATGCAAATTAAGGACAAACCTCTTTAACAGGATTTATCTGAAATAGGGTTACGTTTAGGGTTTTAGGTTAGTATTAGTCTTAAATGGTTTGGGTTTGTATCTCACCTTGTCCCTGTGTTTTGGGGCAATTAAAATGGTGTTTAGAGGGGAAGAGTGATGAAAGTGCTAGTGGAAGAGAAGCGATGCTGGGAGAAATAAGGATTAGAGTGGATAGGAGTTAAACACTTAACCCTGTCTCACATTGTGACTCTAACTTACACTATGTAAGCTCATACTAGTTCTTCCAACACCGATATGTTACTCAATTTACTTACAGGACATTAACATGAAAGTTATTATCAGAAGACAATACACTTTTTGTACTGTATATATTTGGGTATGGATGCATGTGTGTTCACGTGTGTTCATGAAGGTAGCTTATGCTTCATCAGTGGAAATAACAGGAAACCATGCTTCCTTAAGTCATTGCTGCATATGTTCCTGTCATGTCTTATGCTGTGTTATGTGTATATTAGGTGGTTTTCTGCAGGAAGGAGGTGCAAACACTGTTTTCATTAGAGGGAATGAGAGAAACAATACTCCTTGTTCAGGTCTAACCCTGTTCCATTGTCTTTTAAGATGGCTACATCCTTGGCAAAACAGTTGTCACTTCAAACTAACTGTTGTGTAAAGGAACTCAAGATAAACACTGAAGTTGACAACAAAATATAAATGAAAATACAAAAACACCCTGTATAACAAAGACAGGCTGCAGATCACGACTCATTTGAGAAATAGTTTTAAAAACTTTCATTACTCTTTGGCTTTTCCAAAATGAGCCCTTGGTTTTTCCAAAATCTTGGCAGAAAAATTCCTAGAATCTCAAGGGAATTACCAGGAAATAGGGAATCCTCCAACTGCATTATCTTAAAAATCAGGGAATGTATTCAAACTATAAATCATTGTTTCCCAACTCCCCTCGAGTATCCCAATCAGCATACATGTATGCTGTAGTCTTGGACAAGCATACCTAATTCAACAAGAGCCTGATAATAAGTTGACAAGTTGAGCTGTGCTTGGCTGAGGATACATTGAAAATGTACTGTTGGGGCTACTTGAGTTGAGAACCAACACTCAAAATATATATATATGTGTGTGCGTGCGCAAGCTGTTGTGTTTGTGGATTTCACACATTGGATTTGTCCAGGCACTGACCCATGTTTGTGACCCCCAGGGGCCTATCTATGTTTATATGGGCCTGAGGAACATGCAGGCTGTCCAGGGCTCATGCCAGCCTAATGGCCCCTCTGTGACTCGTTTTCTCTGAGGAGGAAGTGAAGCTTCCCAGCACACATTGGTCCTCATCTTCGTTGCAGTTCATTTGGCACAGAACCTTTAGCTCAGACCATGAAAGCACAGAGAGAAGCTGAAAAAAAAGATGGGAAGATGTACAGTTGTGCTCCAAAGTTTGCATACCCTCTGAGAATTGGTAATATATGTATCATTATTAAAGAAAACATGAGTGAGCAGACAAAACACATTTATTTTATTTCTTATTCATATTCAACTGAAGGTCACAACAGAATACCACAATCATAAAAAATAAATTAAATGACCCTTCAAAAGTCAGCATATCGTTCGTTCTTAATACTGTGTATTGCCCCCTTTAGCATCAAGGCCAGCATGTAGTCTTTTGTAATAGTTGTCTAAGAGGCCCCACATAATGCTTCCAGGACATGCAAAGTCTTTGGTCGTCTTGAACCGCACGTTTGAGATCTCCCCAGAGTGGCTCGATGATATTTGGGTCAGGAGACTGTGATGGCCACTCCAGAACCTTCACCTTTTTCTGCTGTACCCACTGGAGGGTCAACTTGACCTGTTGCTTAGGGTTACTGTCGTACAGAAGAATCCCATGCGCATTTTCCGTGCAGAAGAATGCAAATTGTCTGCCAGTATTATCTGACAACATGCTGCATTCTTGATGCCATAGATTTTCACAATATTCCCTGTGCCCTTAGCGCTCACACAACCCCATAACATCAGTAGCCACCACCATGCTTCACAGTGCGGATGGGATTCTTTTCACTGTAGGCCTTGTTGACCCCTCTATTAACATAACGCTTATGGTGGTGACCACAAAGCTCTATTTTGGTCTTGCCACTCCAGATTACAGTTTGCCAGAAGCTGCAAGCGCGTCAAGGTGTTGTCATGCATATTGTAACCTGGCTTTCTTGTGTCAATGGTGCAGTAAAGGCTTCTTTCTGGCAACTCGAACAGGCAGCTCATTTTTGTTCAAGTATTGTCGTATTATGCTCCTTGAAACAATGAATTCTGTTTTTTAATATGATAAGGAGCCAAACATCTATGTGATAATACATGGCTTCATATGATCACTATCCGTTACTCAAATACAGTTTATTTGCATTAATTGCATGTAATATTTTTTAAACCAATGCCAAAATGTCACAATTTGTCACAAAAGGTTTGAGCACAACTATATATCCCCTTTTCTCTGCGTGCAACAGGAATGGATGGACTGCACTGTTGTTCACAGTTTTGATCGCAGGTGGCACAATGCATTAGCAGTTAGGGTAATGTCTCTGTGTGTGTGTGTGCTTTGGTTTGAAAACTGTGAGATAAGGAAGACAAATAGGGTGTATCTTCTCTGTAAGGGTCTTGAACTCCGGTACAACAGATGAATGACCCATGGCAGTGCTTAGTGGCTGGTATTTTCACCCCTAGACATCTGCCGTGAATGGAGTTACATAGCCAAGAGTTGATGCAGCATAGGACTGCTTGAGACGCAGAGTAAGTCGGGCATAAAGCCCCCTGTATCTTTTTGTCGCGGTCTGTCTCTGTCTATCACTCTCTCTGTCTATTTTTGCTCTCTCAACTTCTGTGAGGCACTTAGATGAATACTGGTTATACTGTTAAATATGCCAAATGTCTGGAACTGGGTGAGCACAATACAAAGAAAATTGACCCACAGCCCAACTCTTTCTGGTTCCAGGTCTCGATCTCAAGAGTTTGACTAGATCCCCTGGACAGGTTCATGTCTGGATAATGGGTAAATCTAGATCCCCTGGACAGGTTCATGTCTGGATAATGGGTAAATCTAGATCCCCTGGACAGGTTCATGTCTGGATAATGGGTAAATCTAGATCCCCTGGACAGGTTCATGTCTGGATAATGGGTAAATCTAGATCCCCTGGACAGGTTCATGTCTGGATAATGGGTCAATCTAGATCCCCTGGACAGGATCCAGACTGGGTAGTGGTAAAAACCGGATTTCATGGACAAGTTTCAGTTTGGTTTCAAGGTTTTGACTGGATCCCAAGGACAGGTTCTAGTCAGGAAGATTTGGACTTGGTCCATCTAGCATATTCGGTACCCGACATTGCTATCTGAAAATAATTTGGTATTGTTTATATGCTCTGTTATTATACATCACAGATTTTTCTCCAAATAGTTTGTGGAATGCACATTTACAAACAATGCAGTGGGCAGGAATTCTGATAGTTGCATGTTTCAGTTCTACTTGGAAAAACAAGGAAAACAAGGGAACAACATACTTTTTTTGTAATTGGCTGAATGTGTATGTGAGAAGAAATCATGCATGGGTGCTGTGTCAGTATGTCTTGGCCATTCATTAATGATCCTATGCATGCTGTAGTTCTTGATTGATGTCAACTCACATCTCTTCATTAAACATGATTAATAATTACCCAGTCGGCTTTGAGCTGAGCTCAACATTATTTGAGCAACAAAGCATCCCCAAAAGGAATCTGTCTTCACACCAATCAAATCACATAAAATTCAAAACGTTATTTACTGAACACATCCTCAGTAATGTTTTTTTTTCAATGGCTTGTTAGCAAAATGTTACCCTTTGCGATATAGCAATGGGCAACCAGGTCTACATGGAATACGTAATACGTGTAAATGTATGGCACGGTTCCATATGATATGTTACGTTACATTACAATGCCCTACCAAAATGTATAATACATTACAAGCTGACTAAAATGTAACATGCTACACTAGTAAACCATTACTTGTCATGAATACTACGAAAATGTATGAAATGCTACTGGCTTTTAATAACTCCCTGTAATGTCCAATGATTTTCACTATATTCTACAGGGCATGACAAGATGGGAGTGTGTTCAACTCTGTTAAGCGTTAACTTCATGGCTTGTCACTGGCAGTACCTTAGATCAGCAACAGCATTTATCCAGGAAATGTTTGCTAAATCCAATAGCTAGGACAACAAAAACAAACATGTGTACTGTAATAATACGTTTCTAATTGTAACAATAAGTGTTTCCAATAAGTGTGTCTAATTGTGCACACATCACAAACACACCTAGTGGGTTTCCACATAACATTGTAACTTGTTACATAACAAGTTAAAATGGATTTGTTTTTTTAACATAGCCCCAGTGATCTTGCCCACACTTTGCCCCTGGTGTGTTTATCACTGTCTGTTTAAGGGTGAAACCCAGTGTTTCGGGGCTGAAGCATTGGCTATCATTCTTTGGTTTACTAATAGCATGTGTTATTATACTGACTGGTATCCACGAATTACTTACCTATAGTCTTCTGTGCAAATAATTAGGAATTTAAAATTAGGAACACTGATAGCTTTTTCTAGAGCAGAAACGTTTAATGTTACACTGGCTTAGGTTTGGGAACTGTACTACTGTGGCTTGAAAGGTGTTGACTTAATAACTAGTATTAGTACTGTTCTGTACTAGTTCTGGGCATGAATTAAGTATGTATGATTACACAATTCAGTGTTTACTTAAGTAGATATGCATTTTAAAACCAAACAATTGTTATATTAATTTATTGATCCAGAGTTGCTAATAAAGAGGTTTATCTAAAGATGGGCAAACATTTTTGTCATAAGCAACCATCACTGCTGAGTAGCCTAATCATTATCTTTTCCATTGGGTCAGTCACCTACTTTAGCCTACCAATGTATTGTCGGATGTTTTCTTACAACATATGGATTAAAAAACGTTTGCAGGTTTCTTGTAGCCCACATTATGTTGAATTGCATAAAATCCATTAATAATTTAGTACAGATAGGTTTATACGCTAAATAATAGGGACTTATTTTCATACTCCAGCAACCAAAAACATCTACTTGAATAATTGTTCTGTGGCTACATTTTAAAGCATTTCACAAGCAAAACACAGTCAAATGTGTATTTTTTGCTACTCTGAGAACATACCGGGAAGAGTGAAAGCACATGGCAAAAAAACATCTAAAAGTAAGAACTTGATAGAGTCCAGGCAACTGTCGGATTGATCTATTCAGGCTTCCAGATTTTTTGTCACCCGGGTTGATTAGAGTTATTTCCGGTTTTTTTCAGATTATGTAATATCTGTCCTGCACATGAAGTTAATGTAGAATGCTTTGTTGTGGTTCAAAGACAGTTATTAATGATGGTATTGGTGTCCTGAGAGGGGTTACCTAATATGTTGTTCTTCAGTGGTCTGTTCTCTAGAAACCGAGGTATATATTTGTCTTGGCAGATAATATAGGTAATTTCACACATGATTGCCTGGGATTATAGAGCATTAACAATCTGGCCAAAAATATGATCACAATTTGGGCTCCTGAGGCCTATAGAGGCTTAACACACACTAATGCATACACACTATACAGACCTACACACACAGAAACACAATACCCCCCCCCACAAACACACACCAGCTATTCTATGTCTCCTGTGTTTGTTTGGTAACTTAGTGTTTTCATTTCTAAAGCGTAGCTTCTAGAGTCCACTCTCACCTCATTGGACTATGAAATTCCATCTCACCAGTGATGCTTGGCCATAGCATGAGGGAGTGCACAGTGGGGGTTTGACACAATATTACCCAGAGCAGTTGTTCATATTATTTTACATCATTTTTACGCTTGTCCCTTGCTTGCAGAGATTACTGCAGATTCGCTGAATCTTGAAATCATGTACCGTAGATGATGAGATCCCCCAACTCAACGCAATGTTACGCTGTGATATGTCATTGTTGAGTAGTGGCACTATGTGCTCGCCCTGTCTTTGACCATCCTCACTTTTGACAGGCTCATCCTCTCTGGAGGGATTTTTTAATACTCAGTCATGTTACTGACCTGTTGTCAAATGACCACGATAGTTGTATGATATTCCACCAGGTTTAGTTTCTATACAATACGCAACATTTCCAGTCTTCTGGTGCCCATGTCCCAGCTTTTTTGGTGAGCTCGTAATTTCAGAAAAACAATAACATTTCAACATTTTACATGTTGCATTGACTATTTTCTATTAAATATAGGGTTTAAATGATTTGCACATCATTGCATTCGGTTTTCTATACATCTTTCAAGGCCTCTCAACTTTTGTTGGAAACAGGATTGTACATTAGTTGCGTACCAGCCACTAAAAGTTGTGTTTTCTAAACTGCTTAGACTTCTAATGCACTGCCACTAATGACAACTGTAAAGATAGACACGTAGACACCCCCCGTGCTTCTACCATTTATCATAAGCTATTAACTATCTAGCCTGATATACAAGCATGAGGAACACAGATCATTCCACAAACTTTGAACTCACTGGTACGTTTTTGGGTCAATGAAACATTTTAGTATTAACGTTTGATGTTAGCTTTGCATTTTGTCGTCAAACACAATCTACCATCCACTGACCAAAAAAATGGTGCCATTGCACAAACCCGTAGGCTTAGTTTTGTGAAGCATGTAGTATTACCCAGTTTGGTGTTGGCTATGCTTTTTGGAGACCAGGAACAAGGAACAATGAGTTCTGCCAATGAACAGCCTGTCCACACAGCCAACAACATTTGAGTTGATTTTCTAGTTTCCCCATCCAGACATGTCAACAAGATATGCCAACATGCATCATTTCTGTAATACTTAATAATAATAATTGATTTGAATTGGTTCTGAATTGGTGAACCACAAAGTCTACAGCACCAGGACCACAAAGACTACAAATAATAGCTGCATTCATATGAAGCCTTAGCCATAGTCTTGCTGAAAAAAGAAAACTCTGGGTAGAGTTGAATTATCAGCCGCGCTGGAAACAGGATGAATCATTTCGAGTGAATGTTTGTTTTTACAGGCATACTTTTTTGATCAGTTTTCTATACATGCCATTTATGTGGAGAGATGGAAATTTGTTGATCCCTCTATTCATTCTTTTAAGTGTATTGTTAACAGAATACTTTTTTTTTATTATTATTTATGACATGTCTCTAATGTTGTCTAGTTTGTGTTGGTGGGTAGGATTTAAGACATAAATGTCATCCATAATCTATCTGTATTTTACCATCTTAAAGCGGCACCATATGAATCCTGTGAACATGGAGGGTACTGTAGCCTTGGGGCTGGTGTAGGATTGTTGTCAGGAAAAATAAAAGTCAAAGTTATCTATTTTTAATCTGGCCTTTACTGGGACTCCTGGCAATGTTGGAAAAGTGTTATTCCTGTACAAAATGCTATCTGTCAGTAAGCAGGATTCCATTCAACTGTTTATGGGATTAAAGTACCTTGCTGTAGGATAAAACATTCTCATGGGAGGCTTGATGGAATCAGTCAAATTGTTTAGAAAAAACAAATTGTTAAACAAAATACAAAAACGGTATTTTGTTTTCGAAAATGAATAACGTGGGGCTCCTGAGTGATGCTGCTTTTTGAGGAAATGAATCTCTGTCCTTAACTTGCTGATTTGAGAATAACTGCATGAAAATAGTTAAAATGTCCATTTGACGACACAAACCACAAGGTCCTGTTGAGAGAAATGGAAAAATATGTAATGTGCGCATTCATGCAGTAATAAAACCAGTTCCAGCATGCACAGCACCACTAAGGCCATCTTCATGTTGAAGGAGTCCATGTCAGCATCATTCATTGCCGAATGTCTCTTGAAGACCCAGTCGGGGTTATTATCACAGGACCAATTCTTTCATCACGAGGGATCAGCCGATGGTAGTCTAACCCGTTTGACTACATTAAAGTGGCAAAATCCTTCACTATCCCTCCTTGTCCTCTAACCTTCTAAATGTTTTGTTTGAGCGTGCTGCCATCTACTGGACCAAACATGTCATTGATATGATATGAACTGTGAATACTGATCACTAAACTATCAAACCTCTTTTTCTGTTTGCCTCCCCAGTTTCTTTCAACCCTGATTTCCGTCCTCCTGAAACCCTTTTCAAGGTGATCTTCTGGCTGGGCTACTTCAACTCCTGTCTCAACCCAATCATCTATCCCTGCTACAGCAGAGAGTTCAAACTGGCCTTCATACGCATCCTTAGGTGGGCCTGTTACCGAACATTTACATTTGAATTAAATTAAATAGGTGTAAAAGTTACAAGTATAGATGTGTTTGGCTGGGTTCTTCAGTATAATATGGAACTCAAGTTTAAGTTCTTAATTAACACCCATATAAATGGAGTTAATGATATACCAGTGACTTTAATAGACACTTTTTCACTTTTAATACTGTTCCAGTTTTATTTAATTATCTGAAAACAATATATCTCAAATTAGTATCTGATTCTGACAAAATCGTCGAGGGCTGATAGACTGAACATTCTTATATTTAGACCTACATTATTACTTTGAAACCTTGAGTTTACAAAGAGCATACAAAAATAATTTAGCAGCTCTGATAATTTTTTTATTTCCAATCAATAAAAACTGCAGTTAACACAAATAATGTGAACAATATCAACTGAGTGGATTAAGATTAGTTGATAGGTTCGACTTCTGATATTACAGTAATATTACAGTAATATATCTAAGAACTTTATCTAGCTGGAGCACAGGCGTTCGCGTTACATGGTTAAATAAAAAATGGGTACAGAGTAAATCAAAATGTACTATTCTGTAAATTGTGCTCTCCAAACATACTTACCAACATACATCATTTTAATGTAATTTTAAATACAAATATGTTTGTTAAAAATAACAGACACCAATTGATTAGCAAAAAAAATATTTTTCCAACTTCAACATAGCTGTCTGAGAGACAGAGGCAGGGACACGTGTATTCATTATTGCATGGAGGGTGTGTTTATTGAACTGTTCTTGGTGAAGGGAGAACTATGGTAGACTATGTATCAAAACGTATCAATGTTAACTCTCCTCTGTGTGTCTGTTCATGTGACATTTGAAAACTGCCACTATTCACACATCTGTGAGAGCCAGAGGGAAGACTTGCCTATATTCTACGTAAGGCAGAGTTGGATACATTTACAGTGAGAGTCAGATCAAATGCTCAGTCCAGGGGATTACAGATTCAGGTCAAGTGTGTGCGAGTTACGGTGGCTAGCTATTGGTAGCCAAAAAACAGTGATTTGGTAGATTTTCATGGAAAGCGACCTGACCAGCCTTTCAAGTAATACATGTTTCTTTTTATTTCACTAGATATTTCAGTTAATCAAAGCTGGCAAAAAAAAATTTGTCTATATCAGTAGATAGAAGTATCTCAACACTGTGGCTCCTTAGATTTCCTCTCGTAAAAACGCACGTGAGCCAGCGAGCCAGGTGAACGGCCCTGAGTTTAGGGAGACCCGGTCTTTCAGGTCCTTTTTAGGGACACCCCTGAACGGGTGAACACGGCCGCATACGGCTGAGTAGCCTTACTGTTGTCGTGTCAACAATGAAACCATCCCCCAACCCGCCTCTCCCTCGCCAGGTGCCAGTGCCACCACAGGAGGCGCCCAGGGTGGCGAGCCTACAACTATCGCACCTCCCAGCTGGATTCGTTGGGCTGCTCGCGCAAGAGCTCCACAGAGTCCGAGTACTCGCGGAAGAACTCGTCCTGCCTCAACGGGAGCCAGCGTACCCTGCCCTCCTCGGGCAGTCCCAGCCCCAGCTACCTGCCGCCATGCCCAGAGGGGGAGGCCCTCTACACCTGCTGGGCCTCCGCGGCCTCCAGGAACCCCTCTCTGCTGCCCGGGAGTCCCACCGACTGCCGGCTGGGGACTCCTCAGGGAGGCGCGGGGGTGGGAGGGTCCCACGGGGGCCTTTCTCTCAGGGAGTACGGCCACGGGGTGTTCACGTTCCCCTGCAGGGGGCCGACGGGGGAGACTGTCGGTGACGTACCTGAGGATAAGGTGTGACGGTCGGGGAAGTGGTTCCTGACAGGGATCTGATTCATGTACAGTACCTGACTGGTGAGAGGAAGAAATGGATGGGTCTGTTATGGACGGTTTAGGTCAAGTCAGTCAATGTTTTTGTATACTTGGCACGTGAAATGGTTGAAGGAGAGACGTTGCCAAGTTTGACTTCTGCTTCTGCTGTATCTTTAGCGGGCATCGCTGTGCATCACAATCGATCTGGCATGTGTTCATCGTGACCATCAGTCAGCGGGAAATGACAGCACATCAGGTTGTTTTTCAGGTTGTATTTCTTATGATTACTGGCAATAGTGAAGTAATCGGATAAGCCACATAAACTGTGCATTGTGGATTTGACAGAGACCAATGCATGCATATGTGTCAATATACATATTGTATGGGTGCTAGGACTGTGGTAGATAGTACATAGCCTGGGAACATTCGGAGGGAACCCTCAGCTGTCAGTCATTACCATGGTTGTGATCTGTGAATGCCTCTTCTCCTCAGGGTCTGTGGTCAGTGGGGGAAAAGGCTTGTGTTACATAGAAATACATGGTGATCACTTTTCTGTTGTCATCCATGTCCTGTATTTATGGTATGTTTGCATAAATAAAGTATAACCTGGTTTCTCCGTTCTAGTAATTGTATGAGCAGAAATGTTGGTGGGTAAAATACAATGGTATTAGGAACTTAACCGCCCCAGCTATTAGATTTGTGATACACTGCACAATTCTTTTTAAATATCACTCTCTGTCATTTTCCTCTATGTCCGTTGTGTACTTTGAGTAATACATTTATGGGTGAAAAACTAAAACAAGTGTCTCAATCAACCACAATCTTGGCCAGAAAAGGGCCACTACACACCTCCATTGATCCTGGTCTTGGATCTGTTGGGGCTCACATCTCAAGTCACATCTCAGCAGCAGGCGGAGCAAGGGCATATGTTTCGGTGACAGCCTTTGACAGCAATTACATAAAGCAATTCAACCACGTTGATAAATGTGTCACATTATAGTACAGCTACTTTCGTCTTTCATTATTTACATCCATATTTTCAGTCATGTTATACTGTTTTCCGGAACAGATTCATATTATCATTAATAATAATTACATCTCACAGGATGACATGTAAAAACTGTAACCCTGCAACAGGGAATACATGAATAATGCCTTTCTTTATAACAACCGCAGCAACCTCTCTTACCGCTGAAGTCAACCATTTTTCCAGTCTGTTAAATTTAGAAGATATCATGTTTTATCCCATGAATACAGAGTGTAACCCATACAGCCCATTAACCTTAACCTGGCTGAGATGAGTCACGTGGTATACAGGGAGGGGCAGCTGTGACACACCGGACTGGACGCATGTCGCTTCGACTTATAACACCAAGTCATCTAGACAGTTTACTGAGGGAGAATGCCTCTTCTCATCCGAACAATGACGAAGACGGTCAGCTTTCACACTCTGCCGTCTTGATGTCTCCATCCAGCCCTGGGGAAGAGTATTGGGAAGGGCCGTTGTTCCCGGAGCAGTGAGCAAACAGGTGGAGGTGATGGGCCTGGGAGTAAACACAGGGTTGTGGGGCAATAAGGACACGCAGAGTGAGGACCAGAGCGGGTTTATGACTTTGATTAAGCTTGATCAGTCAGGCCTCACCCGGGGAAGCGATATGAAAACACAGCTCCCTATCCACCTCATTCATGCCAAGTTACCACCTGACTAACCCAAATACATGCTGGTTAATCATTCACACGCGTGGTGCGGATTTGACCGCGCGTAGCCAGACACCGACACACGGTAGGTGTAGCAGGAGAGGACAAGGAGCTGTCGACGATGAAGAAAGAGGGAACAGCCAAAACGCATCCAAAGATCCACTGCTGAACCTCAACAGCGGACAGTTTCGCTACAACGTGCGTGTGACGATATCCTCACCCGGGTGAGAACTCCCTCGGTGGTTGTGTGGGGCGTGTTCTACGGCAGGGAGCCTCCGGCGACTCGGGGCGGGGTAGTCGCGAAGGCCGACCGGACGATGTTTGCGGGGGGCAGGCGATCTCCCCCATGATGTTCCCCGCGTGTAACCGTTCCGCCACAGACAACTGCACCAACCTCACCGCTACCGGGGCTCTCCAGAGGGCCGCCGTCAGAGCGTGCGTGGTCTGCGTCCTCGTCCCGATTCCCGTGTCGGCCGTGTTGGGCAACCTCCTCATCCGGGCCTCCGTGGCCCGTCTCCGGAAGCTGCAGACCCGCACCAACGCCTTTGTCGTGTCCTTGGCGACGGCCGATTTCCTGGTCGCCGTGCTCGTCATGCCGTTCAGCCTGGTGGGCTCCGTGGGCGCCTGGCGCTTCGGACGGCGCTTCTGCGTGGCCCACTTCCTGTTGGACCTGGCGCTGTGCACCGTGTCCATTTTCAACCTCAGCTGCGTGGCGCTGGACCGGTACGTGGCCGTGTGCGACCCGCTGCACTATCCGGCCCGCATGTCAACCAGACGGGTCACCCTGCTCCTCCTCCTCTCCTGGCTGCTCCCCCTTCTGGTGTCCTCGCTCTGCGTCTCCCTGGGCATGGACCCGTCCACTGCTCCCTCGGGGCACAGGGGGGCCCGGTCGGAGAGCCAGATGTGCGTGGCCCAGTTCCAGACGCCGTACGCCGTGGCCGCCTCCACGGTGTGCTTCTTTATTCCCGTCCTGTTCATGCTGTTCGCTTACGGGAAGATTTTCATGGCGGCTCAACGGCAGGCCAGGTGGATTCACGCCATAGAGAACCAGGTCAGGCAGCTCCACGCGGCCCAGAGGCCCAACAGGGACGACCCAGGTCGGCCGGAACCAGCCAGGAGAGTCCGGGCACGGGTGGGGGGCTTCTCCATTAGGAAGGAGAAGAAGGCGGCTAAGACCTTAGGTTTGATAATGGGGGCGTTCCTGCTGTGCTGGCTTCCCCACTTCAGTGTCAGCATAGCCTTTTCAGTGTGGGGGAACAGGATCAGCCCCATGGTGCTGGATGCCTTCATGTGGCTCGGCTACGCTAACTCATCCCTCAACCCTTTTATTTACGCCTCTTTCAATAAGAACTTTCGCCATGCTTTTGCAGCCCTCTTGGGTTTTGGGATTCTTGGCCGGAAGGTCGGGGGCTGTTTGGCCACTCAGGAGGTCAGTAGGCGGGTACAGACGGGAGTTACCATGGACACTATCTCAAAATGACTGCTGTGTACGGCACCTGTTGACAACATGGACAGAACTGTGTGAAGACTGTGGGAAGATTCCAAGATCTAAAATACAAATGAAAAGTCCAAGATCCGTTTTCTCTGTGTTGATTTGTTTAACAGTAATTTAACATTTCGGTATACAATTGTTTTCTCCACTGAATAAAAGTGTAAATTGTATGGTGTCAAGAGATTCTATTTAATATCGGATTGTCGAGTAATTGTTATAATTCAGTGGGGGCAGTCAGAGAGCTTCTTACTTGCATGCAATGTCGGTGTGTTGTCAGGGTAACACATTTGCCCGCTAGGCTTCATGGAAACCAGCTAAATAAAACACAGACACATTGCCTTCACCCTATCAGTATCAGGAAGAGAAACAGGAAGTTTGTACAGAGACAGAGATACATGGTAGGTATTATGCATTACTCAAAGCTTTTCCTAATAGGATCTGAAAACAATGTCAAATTCAAAAAAAGGGACCACTTCTCTTTTTACATGTTTTGCTACATTTCTGCCTTATTCAAGACATTTATGAAATAGATTTTAATCAGTCTACACGCGATAACTCAAAATAACCAAACAAAAAGAGGTTAATAAAAAAACGTCTGCATAAGCAGAAAATAATTAAAATATCTGCATTGGGTATGTTAAGTTTGCCATCAGATGGACAATCACTGAACTGCATGCCTCAAGGATTTATTTATTTATTTTTAAAGCAGTTTTACAGTCAGCATCATTACATCAAGATACATAATATATTGTTTTTAACATGTCCATACTTATTTCAGAATGTTTTTAATCCCAGACAATAATCAGATAATAAATAAAAGAATAAACACAATTAACTGTTTTGAAAAAACATTATCAGATGTTGTTACAAAAAAATTATATTTGACCAAATGTTGGGCCTAACTTGCTTACCAGTTGTCCATGTGGGTGTTAGCTTAGCATATAATGACCGCTTCCTTAAAAGTGTTAACCTAATTCATTGTGGTTTTGTTGACCCTTTGGCTCAATTTAACCCAATCTAACCTGGAAACACCGTAACTAAACCTTGAACTTTGGGTTTTGGAAAACAAAGTTATCATTCAAGTATCACTACAATGAACTTCATCTATATTTGAAAATCTGTTTCTATAGATACACTTCTGTCTCTCATACTGTACAATCTTGCATAAACTTGTTCTGTTATGTACAGTATGACTCACATTCTTATGTACAATTCCTCCGTTTACACTTCTTAAAGCAACAGCATCCTGACGCAGAACAGGATCATTGGAATCCACATATCTCAAAACAACATTTGAGAATAATGTGACTGGATACAAACGTAAATGTTGTAGTTCAACAGTGTTAAACATGAGGTTGTTTATCCTATTCTAAGAGCATTCCACAGTGCTGCCAGGTGCTTCATGAGAGACGAAAGGATATGTGTCCGGTTTTGCAGTTCTTATATGGAGTTCTTTACAACAACAAAAAAAGCCACACCTCAAGACGTTATTGTGAAGTCCTCACCTGACTCTTGTCAGTTTTCAGGCTGTTCCACATCGCTTCACCACCATGTCATTCTCCGGGAAGTACGAGCTTGATAGTCAGGAGAACTACGAAGAGTTTCTGGATGCACTTGGTAAATCCGACTAAAATATATTGTTATAAGGCTATAACAAAAAGGAACATGTTGTTAAGGTCATCTTCATTTTATACCATCAATATTTTACAGTCAATCTATCCTGACCCTCTTACGGCTGTAGACTCCATGCGCTCATTTACTGCACGTTATGGTAACGTGGTAAAAGCTGTGAATTTCCGATCTCAAAAAACTTTTTTAACAGATTAAAGGGCGATAAGGATGTGATGTATTTACGTGCTGTGTCTCTATACAAAATGTATGGACATAAATGGTAAGGACGGTATTGTTTCTGTTCGGTTGAGTCACGAATATCCGCACACTAAAGAAACTGGGTAAGAAAATTGTTAAGTATACTTTTTGATTACACCAGAAAATTGTTAAGTATACTTTTTGAATACACCAGAAAATTGTTAAGTATACTTTTTAAATACACTCACATTTTTATCACACAGATCCCAACAAACATAAACCTTTTTAAAGTGCTTTTGAGATCTGAGAACACTGCCTAGCATGAGCACAGGCGCAAACATGGGGTATGCAGCATGTGCAGTGCATAAGGGTGCCGCACAAGGGGGGCGCCATTGTGCCCAAATAATTATTAGAAAATCTTTCATAAAACGATATAAAAAAATCCGAAGCTTATTTGTTAAAAAAAGAAAGATTTTTTTTGCATTTTTTTGTTTAGCATTTTAAATGATGTCGAGGGTCGTGGGGGGGATTTGTGGCCGCCAATAATGATCTTGCATACCCCTCAGCAAATGTGCAGTTGCACCCCTAAGCATGAGTCATGCATTTCTGCAACACAAATTAGTTGACTATGGATTTTCCTTTGCAGGTTAGCTTGACCCATACAGTAACGCTTTCCTATCAAAACAGTGCCCTTTGTACTCTTCAGGGTTTGCCAATGCCAAAACAGACTTCAAGGTGATCACAGAGGTGATTCAGGAGGGGGATAGTTTCACCTGGTCTCAGATGATTCCTAACTGGACCTGGACTAACAAATTCAGCATAGGAAAGGAGTGTGAGCTAGAAGACATGAGGAGATCCAAATTCATGGTGAGTGAGACAATATTACTAATATAATTTTTTAATATATGAGAATATCAGCTAAATTACAATACATGTGGTAATTTCAAAGAGACATGCGTTTGATTAATGAGTTGAACTTTGTTCCTTTTAGGCCACCGCTACCCTGGAAGAAGGCAAGCTTTCTATTCCGTTCCCAGAGTACCATTTCACAGCTGAGATCACTGAGGAGAAGCTCATTATTGTGAGTGAGGGACCGAAAAAAGACAGTTACTGAGTCAATGAACAACTAAAGGAAACAAATTCTTTAGATAGTTAAAACTTCTATGTGAATTTAGCTGTTTTTCTTTCCCAATGCAGTTCATAACACTCGTGACATATCTTTTTTCCAAAATATTCTCCTGAACTGCATCATAAAACCTGTCTCATGTCTTACTTCTACAGATCTGTACAATCCCTGGGGAGAAGGGTGTGACCATGACGAGAATCAGTAAGAGGATCTGAAAGCGAATTGGTCTCTTCCTGGAAAAACTTGTGAAATGTAATTGGGAATCGTTCACACTACCTCGTTATTATACAGGTGTACCTGCATGTCCAGCAAGTTCCAGATGACTCACTGAACCTGAATCACTCCTCGTACATTGGCAGAAAAGGTTCTTATCGGTTTCAAAAACATGCCTACAGCTTGTCTAGTATGTTCTGCCTGTGTGTCTTACTGATACAATATCAAATCTAGTTCAGTGGCAAATTGTCAAGCCCTACTATGTGCCTGTTGAAATGAAATTAAAATAAATATGCAATAGAAAACCAGACTTATTGCCATTGTAATTGATTTGGAAACCTGAGCTCAGTTATAAACACATACCTGGTCATACCTCTGTACATGTCCTATTATTAACACATATCTGGTCATTCCTCTGTACATGTCCTATTATTAACACATACCTGGTCATTCCTCTGTACATGTCCTATTATTAACACATATCTGGTCATTCCTCTGTACATGTCCTATTATTAACACATACCTGGTCATTCCTCTGTACATGTCCTATTATTAACACATACCTGGTCATTCCTCTGTACATGTCCTATTATTAACACATATCTGGTCATTCCTCTGTACATGTCCTATTATTAACACATACCTGGTCATTCCTCTGTACATGTCCTATTATTAACACATACCTGGTCATCCCTCTGTACATGTCCTATCATTAACTGGGTGGATTAAGCCAAATCTGTAATTATGATAACCATCAGAAAGCCATGAATTAGTATGCTTTACTGGTATAATTAAATGGGAAAATAGTTTATATTCGTATTTAATGGAAAGTATGACAACATAAATTATTTTATTTAACTAAAGACATTGCTTCAATTCAATTAACTGTGGACATAATTCAGAGCCCTTCACATTCTCCATAGTAGGTTGTGTAATAGGCATCATATCTTTTGCTGTAATCATATTTTAGAATCTTCTTGTCTGCGCCCCTACCAGTTTTTTTATTCTACCACGAAGATCCTCTGCAGCTCTATCAGATTAGAGCCACTCAAGGACATTCAATGACTCCAGCACTGTCTTGGCTGTGGGTTTTGGGTCGTTGTTGTTGCTGAAAGAGGAATGTCCTCCCCCGTCTGCATTCCTCTGTGCTGCAGATCATCAAAACATTTACACATGTACGTTTAGAAAAATCTGCATGCAAGATTGCTATCAATCCTGGCTGAACCTTTTACATTCGGACCGCAGTACTCAGCCAGTGGCTCACACTTGTTATTTGCTAGTTTGTTAATTTACAGCAGCAATTTTGAATTGAACACACATTTTCTAATTGCACACATACCACAGTAAATTCGAAAAACCATCAGGGTTGAGAAAAGAGTGATATCATGGTACACTTTTACTATCAGGGCACCCAACCTGTTACAGAGATGTGGCCCATTTCTACTATTACATGTTTAAAGGGAAAATATTGGGACTCTTTGCGAAGGAGTATGCTGGTACCTACAATCCATTTTAGGATGGTGTTCCAGGAGAGTGAATGTGAAAAACATTCCAATAATACTGCAAATATTATATGCACACTTTCTGATATTTCACTGCAATATGTCCCTATTAGCAACCTCCACCATATTTTTCCCACTTTATTAGAAAGTGGATATATATTTCTAGATCTAAAGGCTCAGTGAAAAGATGGACATCTTTCAGAGATGCTCTTCTGCACCCTAATGCTTTGAAAAGTGGTTATATTAGTATTTGTGGCTTTTCTGTCAGCTTGAATTAGTATGGACATTAACAAGGTGTTTGTGCCCTCATTGTAAAAGTCTCTGTAAACTCCAGAGACTGATAATCCCAGGACGTGTGTTTGTGTGTGTGGATGTGTATAAAAGTGAATAGAACTTACCTTCCAGCATACCACCAATGAAAAGTCCATCCACCAAACATATCTTCCAGCTGGTAGGGCAGATAGTGTAGCAATAGGAGCTCTGGGTGTTTACATGAATGGGTACTGGTTGGAATCCCTGATTTGACAAGATAAGAAAACTATAAACAACCCAATTGCTCCTATATGTTGCTGCTGAAGAGAGCGTCTGCTACACAATTCTAATGTAGAGACTAGTGTTTTGTGTTTCTTTAGCTAGTACGGCGAGATGGTCAGACACTGATTTTCTTATGTCTGTCAAAGCTGGTATTATTCTGAATTGAATAATACCTTCTAAGAAAGACATTCTCCTGTTTTCCACAGGATGGCGCTAACGGTTTACTTTCAGATGGTAAGAGGAAAAGCATTATTTATATTGCCAATAAAAGTGGTTTTCACAGCATTCTTTTAGTCACTTATAGTCTATAATAATTTGTACTAACACTGGTAGTGTTATACTAGATATTTAGAACAAAGCCTAATTTCTGTCTTCCTCTCCTATAGACTAAATTACTGAACCAACACTCAGTAAACAAACCTCTAACACAAATGACATAAATACCAAGTATGTGCACTTGGCATAGCGGTCAGATGGAGTTTGGGTTGCCTGGCACATAACAGGAGACACTGTACCCTCACTCAGATGGCATCATTAGAAAACTTTCAAGCTGGCAGGTAAGTA
>JACXGK010004354.1:0-30439 GCA_016801125.1 Novumbra hubbsi | reverse complement strand
GTTGGTGTGTGTGGGGTGTGAGATGCTCTTGACGGCGCTGTTCATTGAGTAAAGTTAAGGAGTCATCGGGAGTCCGGTATCGTTTCATTCATATGCAGAATCGTGACCGTCTTTGGAACGGTCCGCTAAGACAATGTTGTGTCTGACCACACAGAAGACAACCCCACCGTTATGAACCCGCGTTGGTCATAACGAAAGCTTGGTTTTCCGAAGACTGAAATTCTATACCCCGCCAGAATTTGCCACGCGGATCATTCGGGGGATTACACTACAAATTGCCAACGCGACACTGTTTCCTAATCTGGAGATCATAAATGCCGAGACACAGGCTGAGTGCCCCTGGAGTGCGAGCAGCTTCTCAGTATGCTTTGAGAGAGATGCGGGTATCATCTTCCTCTGCACTGGGACCAAACAACAGACCGGCCAATGGGACGCATCCGTCTTCCGGTGCAGCTCTGGCAAGCCGCTCAGCTCATCGCGATCGTCGTCTGAAGGGAAGAAGAAAAAAAAAAAAATCTAAAACCAATCTGGCCCTTTTTTATTTTCTTCCCTTCCTTTATGTTTGACTCGAAGTGATTCATTGTCCAGCTGTCTGTAAATATGTCTGCATGTCTGGCAGAACTGTGAGGGAGATTATCTCCTGCAATTAAATATTTATATACTACACAGAGGAGGCACAGAGTGTGTGTGTGTGTGTGTGTAGGCCTGATCAGGGGATCCCCGGAGATGCATGCGTGGATCAGGGATGGCTTGACCACCGTCTCCTGGATGTGGCCTCCTACCCAGGGAGGTCGTTCTCCTGCCATGCCCTGACAACTTGGGAGTATGAGGCATGATTACACTGTCACTGCTTTAAACTCATCGAATCCAATTCTACACACTTTGCCATGGGGCTTTTTAGAGCTAGAATCCACTGTAACAAGGCGACAATCTCATTCTGTGTGGTTTAATCGGAGCCTAGATTTGTATAGAGTCTTTTTTCATTTACCAGAATAACTTTGGCCTTCAAAAAAAGTTTTTTTTAATGGATTCCATGGTAATTCTCAGTGTCGCAACAAGGGGCCTTGTGCCGATTTCTAGAGTTCTTTTGGCAGCAGAGGGCTTCAGGCAGGATTTGTGCAATAGAAATGTGCTTTTAAACCCTCTTGCTAGTCTATGCTAACTTTTAGCAGTTATTAGCATAAAAAATAGAATAATTGGAAAATTAAAAACCTTGTCAGACCCTATAGCAGAACAGTTGACAGACAGACAAATACATATTTGTCAGACTAATACAATGTTGCGTGTCTTTTAAAGTAACAAAATATATATAATCTATCCCATCAATAGTAACTGAACAATATCTTAAGTAAAGAAATCTGTACAAACATGCAATAACAGGTTTTTCATGTTTCAGGTTTTTTTTTTATGTGACAAAATGATTAACACATTAGTCTTATTGCAAACACCACTTCACAGCAGCAACAAGAATTAAATACATGAAAGGAAGATGAACTACTGTCTGAAACTGTTTACTTCATATTACTTAGTATTTGCACCGACCAGGTTAGACTTGAATGTAATGGACAGGACTTTGTTGGAGAGTGTTGAAGCCTGTCTGAAAGGAGCCAGTGAGGACAATGTAGTGTTGTATTCTGGGAAACTGTGGGATCTACCTACCCTGTGTTATTATTTTGGTACATGTTTACAGAACATAACGTAATTAGGATATAGGGGCCTGTCCCATGGTGACTCGGGAGATATCTGCTGTGTTATGAAGTTATCTTCCTGGTACAACTTGTGTTTAAGCAGATTTTGACTTGTCGTGAGACTTTTTCTTCACTGGAAAACAGGAAAAACTCTCGAATAACATATGCATACAATGAACCACTTTCCGTTGGGCCACAGTCAGCTTGTGTCTTCCAGACGTTAGTAATGGCTTTGAGATGGGATTTCTCTGCTAAGACATGAACAAGAACAGTTCTGCTGTTCCCTATCTTCTCAGCCCCGGGCCCAACTCCTGCCTGTTACCTAGCCTCAGTCTGAGTCCCAATAATCGTTCTAATGATGACGGCTAAATGAAGACATGACAGAGAGAGAGAGAGATAGAGAG
The DNA here is from genome assembly GCA_016801125.1 of Novumbra hubbsi. Lineage (NCBI taxonomy): Eukaryota > Metazoa > Chordata > Actinopteri > Esociformes > Umbridae > Novumbra > Novumbra hubbsi. The sequence goes on along the minus strand of JACXGK010004354.1, from coordinate 28,347 downwards.
AGACTGGATGCTTAATGACCCAGACGATCTGACTCACAATCATCATCATCACCACCGTCAACAGACCACTTCTCTTTAACCCACTCTGGACCCTCCCAAGCCTTTCGGGTGCACTCTGTGACGTTTGGCTGCCGTTTCTTCGCTGCGACTGATTTAGAATGAACTTCTGGATCTTTGTAGTGATTAGGGGTACTGATACACTATGAAACTATCTACTGGATCAAGACATTTTAGCACGAAACATTTGCTAACTGGTTACGTTAAGTTTCGTAGTGTTCTATAAGGAAGATGGCAAAGTGATTCAACTTTCTAGATAGCTAGTTAACTAATTAAAACAGAACTAGTGCATTGTTTCTATAGTTGGAGGCAACAATGTATTTAATTAAGAAACCTGATATTTAATTTTTTTACAACCATGCAATATATGGGGGAATTAAATTATTCGTTTTTTTTTTTTTAAATGCATCAAAGTATTCTGACAAGAATGCCTTACTGTTGGTCAAACATAGACGATTTTAAAACATCATGTAGTTATGTAATTATTGCAGTAATTTATCTATTTTACATACTGTTAATGTCTTTGATTCATATTATATTCATCTTATATGTACTTGTTGTATATGTATATGTTGTTTAAACTTAGAGGCAGCTATGTATTTGAAATGTGTGAAATGTGTTCTAAAGGCCACGACAAACACAAGATCCTGTAAAAGTCCTGTGTTTTTTTGGGGAGGTCCTTCAAAGCCACCTGACCTCTTGACTGTGTTGCCAGCGCGCTGCTGTGTACCCCACCCCCCACCCCCCCCCCGTAGTCAAAAGGTTTAGCGTGGCACCCAGATGTTTTTGTAGTGTTGAGCTGTCCATCACTGTCTTGGTTCAATCCTTGTCTGTGCCGCTGGCTGATATGTAGCCGGGAACTCAATGCTTATTGGCCAACTGTCGCCCAGGGTCGGAGGTTAGCATAATCAGAAGGGCTTTCCTTGTCTAATTTCTCTCTAGTGAGTCTCTCTGGCATGTTTTTGGCACCTCCACGGTGGCCATTAGTCTTCTGGGCGTGGAGGGGCAATGCTGGGTCAACCTGGGCCCGATGTTACCAGCTTTCCGGGGCGCATTGAGAGTTGTGGTGACGACGGGTTGTTGTTACAAATTTTCCCAGTGTCCATTAATGTCCTGTCCAGTGAACATGAAGAATACAGGAAGATGTATGACAGGGTTCGTCCATAATGTGGACATATAAAGTGAAAGAGGAATGTGTACGAATCATATCCCAGTCATAAAATTTGATCCTGATAGAGACGTATACATTTACATATGAGCCGCTAGGATGAGGCAGTTAAAATGTAGTGGCAACATTTTTTAACCGTTTTCCTTTTTTTACAGTAGTTGCAGGGTTGAAATGACTGTTGTCTACAGCACACAGGCAGAAAGGAGTCAACGCTAGTTCATACACAGGTACTGCCTACCTGTCTGTTTATCCGTCAAGTCATTCATGAAAACACCTTCATGCTTCAGTGGAGAAAACTAGTCTTGTAGAATTAAGTGTTTCTAAAATCTGTCATCTCAAGTAGACATCCTTTTATCTGTGCTTCTGTTTGGCTACTGTTGTGCTACTAAGATGTAGACCAGCTTGTTTGTGTCGATACTGTGTGTAGTTGAATCCCATTTTTGAATATGTGCAGGAACGTCTTCCTCTTCCAATTCAAATACTATTTGCCTGTCATTTATTTATTAGATTGTTGTCATCTGCTCTGCTGTAGTGTTTGACAAGGTGATAGAACATGTTTTTAATGCAGAGAGCAAAAGATTTATGGCCTCTAACTGTTCCAACACCTGTCCTACAACAGCTGCCATCAAAGGCTGATTTTTAGAACCAGGCGTAGATAGGGAGTTTATGAGGTTGGGTGTGTGTTTATGCATTAGCTTGTTGTGTTTCCTTTGGTCTTACTGGCAATTGCAGTAATTATTTTATAGATTTTTCCATAATCTATTGATCGGTAAACAAAGCGAGCAGTGGTGTTTGTGTAATACTACTAACTAAACCAAACAATGCAGGATGCGCGTTGATTCAAGCCTATTGTTTTTTACAGTTGTACGCCTGGATTAGGATTAGGTAGGTTTACAGCCAGCCTGTGTGACAAGAAATGGGACAATATTATGACAGAGCAAATTGTTGTCGTCATCTTTTACTTAAATCACCATTGTTCAGCTCTAATTAAAAAGTCCCACATAATTCCACGTCAGGCAGGGTGATGGACATAATGGTGTCAATTGGTGTAATCCCAGAGGGCCAGGGATTAGAGAAAACCATCTAGGCTAAATTGTGTTTCCTAATGGGACCCAAAACCCGCTCCATACGTTTGAGCAGTGAGAAGTAGTGCACACGATATGGGAAATAGGGTGGCATTTGGGATGTACGCGTAGTGTAAATGAAGAGGTAAAGTATAAATCCCCACATGGCCGGGCATTTACATTGAACCCCTGGTGTTTCTCCACAGGGGGCCAAGCTAGTGTGTTTTTATTGATACGGCCCCAAAAGCGTATACAGCACAGGATAAAACCTCCTTTTTTTCAAACTTTCATGAGGATGATTCTGGGACCGGCTTTCGGCAGGAAAGTTCCCCAAATTCGCAGAATCCTGCTCAGATTTAGGTCATGCACGTTCGTTCAAACTACTCTATTTCTACGTTGGCGACAACGGTGAAGCCAGCCGCTGTGCAGCGACTCTCGTCGGGGTCAATCGAGCAAACGAGGTTAATCGAGCCTCACAGTCCTAAATCACACTGTTGTTTCTGTGGTCTTTAGTCTACAATCACTGTGGCGTTGCCAACGACCCAAAACCCTGGTTCCTCCAATAACGACCCCGTCCCCTGCCCGCCTTCCCCTCTAAACGTCTGAGGGTTGGGGTCATGCCTCCTAGGAAGACGTCACCGTGGCACCAGCTCGCTAACTGTCAGCCCTTGGGGAGATGCGGGCGGCGTGGGTGGCTGGGGGGGGGGGGGTTGTGTCATGCGGGGGCGCTTGGCCCGCATCAGGTCTCATTCAGAGTCAACAGGGCGTGGGTAACAGGACCCAGAGGGTGCCAGGGTCTTGTCCGGGTCACCGACAGGGCTGGGTTGGTGTTTCGTGGGGACAAACTGTGCTTTATGCCACGGGGGGGTCTTTCCTTTTTTAAGTGTATATCACAAAAACAGTTTTTGTAAAATAAATGTTTTCTCTGAGTCTGCTATCCTTCCTCCCTCACAGTCAGATGCACTCCCAGATACTATTAATATTGTTTTGTGTGACTGTATTTATAAAGTGGGCGGTTATATGTACTGTGGATTTGTGAGCCAATGCCAACTAGTGTTATATCATTACTGGCGGGTACCATAGAATAGAGTCATTGTACTAACGGTAGTTAGCATTTACGGTAGCGCTACGTAGAAACTTCACATTAAAATGGTACCTACGTTCATCTGGCCCAATTTTGATACCACACAAAATACTGTACTCACTGTGCATATTCAGACTGAGCCAAGGCTAATGGCACTCAAGGTTGTTTAAATCAGCATATGTTTTCATGATTTCATGATTTCCTTTAAAAAATCTTGAGTCAACACGACGCCCAGTGAGCGTGTTTCTCTGTGAATAGTGCCTTTATTCAACGCTTCACTCATGGCAGTCTCGTATAGGGTCCGGCAAACTCGCTGCGTGAAAAATTCAACTGGGTGCCACTAAACAAATTAGATCATTGCTTAAACCTTCTCTTTTTCCTAAATGATACAAGATTAGCCTGTGCTGAGGAAATCTTGGTAGAAATTGGTTTACGTTGTATAGTGCACTGTCACAGTTCTAGGTCACAGTCCTACTGGGACATTAGAAGACGATGATGTATGGCTTACTGTCAAGCTTAGAGTAGATTGGCCGGAAATGCCCATCCATCAAAGGAACAACCTTTCGTTTTGCTCCTGATCTGACACTTAAAGGAGCGCTTAATACAATTGGTCGACACCAAAGGACAAGTTAAAATGGGGCGTCTGTTTTAAAGGGTAAAGTGCTGTTTCTAATTTGTGTTTGCTCTGTAGCCTTTTAGAGCCATGTCGGAGGGCACTTGTACCAGTACACACTGAATCACCTAATGGTCATGTTCCTTTGTGTTTGGATGGTCTCCCGTGGACAGATTCTGCTTGTGAAAGCTTTTCAAATAACGCGTTTAAATGTGTTTGGAAAGTCTTTCAAAACAATGCCTTGGCAATGTCTTCATGGACTGCCTTGTTTCGATAAGTTGTCAAGAAAAATAACGCACGTTCCCACAGAATCAACAATTATCTCGGCTTTTCATTCTGAAAAGTGGGGTTTGGGGTGTTCCCCCAAAACACCCAGATGCAATTTATCTATTATGTATTATGTTTCAGAACACTACCTGCAAAGACATGGTAAATAGGGGTCAGTTTGTGAGGGGGTTTTAATACAAATATTATCAAATTGTTTAGACAGGAAACACACCTATAAACATATTTGAGAGCAGTTGTCTTAGTGGGTAGTTGTTGTTCAGTATTGAGGACTAGGCACTCTATTTGTCTTCCTCTGGCACTATGAAAATGAAAAGGCTTTATGTCTCAGTATATGTAATTTTTTGTATTGCCCTCAGCTGCCTTTCCACCAAAACAAATCTTTTTTTCTGAGACATTTGTTGCTCGATCGAGCTTCTGGACTAAATTGCCCGAACTGTATTTTTGGGTAGTTGTGTGATTTCTTTTTTTTTTTTTTTTACTTTGAGTGATGAGCCATGTAACCTGTCTGGGACACATTCATGTTCCTCTTGTTGTCGTTTTGTTTTAACAGATTTTAACGTATTTGTTGTCCATCAGGGAGATTCTGTTTGGGCCCGGTCTGACTAGCTCTCAAAACACACTTAACAGACACACAAGCTCCGTCTGACTAGCTCTCAACACACACACAAAACAGACACACAAGCTCAATCTGACTAGCTCTCAACACACACATAACAGACACACAAGCTCCATCTGACTAGCTCTCAACACACACACAAAACAGACACACAAGCCCTGTCTGACTAGCTCTCAAAACACACAAAACAGACACACAAGCTCCATCTGACTAGCTCTCAACACACACACAACAGACACACAAGCTCCATCTGACTAGCTCTCAACACACACACACAACAGACACACAAGCTCCATCTGACTAGCTCTCAAAACACACAAAACAGACACACAAGCTCTGTCTGACTAGCTCTCAACACACACAAAACAGACACACAAGCCCTGTCTGACTAGCTCTCAACACACACAAAACAGACACACAAGCCCTGTCTGACTAGCTCTCAACACACACAAAACAGACACACAAGCCCCGTCTGACTAGCTCTCAAAACACACAATACAGACACACAAGCCCCGTCTCTGTAGACCTCTTGGGGTGTCGCCACCCCACCTCTTGGGACTGACGACCCCTGACCTCTAACCCCAGTAGGCCAATAGGTCGTCTCTGTGATGAACCCTGTGGACGCCGGGTTTTGGCCTCACTGACAAGTATCGGGGGTAGACCCTCAAGGCCACAGTCACTCTCAGATGCACTCACACACACTCACACACACACACACTCCACAATATCAGCCTTTTCTATCAAAATTGGCTCACTTTGCAATGAAGTTCATCCAATTCCCCAAAAGTAAATGAACCCTCCAATGCCTAAGGAGTCTTTTCTCCTGCGTTGGATGTCCTTTGTTTTTTGATCGTTGTTTTGTGTACTGTGGGATCCTAATTGGTCTCCTAACCCCCATACTATCAGACAGAGCATTTGAAAGAAAAACAAAAAAATTATAATTAATGAAACTCTAAAGATTTATATGGAGACAATAGAGAACCCATACAATTATTTATTAGAGGTGGTTATTAAAGTCAAAGGAAATATAAAGAGAACTTATTAAAATGTGTTTGCATTTTTTCTGTTTGTTATTTGTATATTTGACCCAAATGATTTACAGTGTTAGTGTGCCGCTGACTTTTGTCAGAGCTGTTTGCAAAGATAGGAATTTAGCTAGCTAGGTTAAGATGGCCATTTTGTCTTTGATAGTCATTTCAAAAGTTACACTTGCAAGTTAAGAATTTATTATTGTTTTTGAGACTGTCTAGAATTCCGCAACATAATGGCCTATAGACTAGGATAGTCATTCTCCTCCATGGTGAACTATACCTGTTTATAATACTGCTCTGCTTTACTTGGTTACGATAACAGTAGTCTTTTTTTCAGGATTTGTAGGTGTCCAAATGTTTTGTCACTTACATTTTGAGATCAAATGTGGTCAAATTATAGCCGTTCTGACACCTGGCCAAACTCGCTTAATTTATTAATGACTTTGGAACATGCTTCTGTCAAGTCGGGTAACCAAGACAACGGCTGCAACAACAGGGTCAAAGTTGAATGTCCCTTGCTGTTTCCAAGATAAAGCAATGGCTGTATTAAAAGTGAATGCAGAGAAGAATAAAAGAAAAAAAATAGGCCTGTTTGGAAGGGGATCATATAAACATTGCCCAATTGTTTTTGCAGTCAATGTACATTCAGTCTCTGGGAAGAAAAAAAGGCATCTTAGCCTTTCACTTTTGCAGAAAACTGAGCTTCCAGAATGAGTCAGCAAAAACAAAAATCTACTTTATTGTTCTGATAATGAAGCTTGACTTCAAAGTTTTTTGAGGTCACTATTAACCCATAGTCAAGAAGTCTGGCAAGACATTATTAATTAAACCAACTAACATGTGATTCATGGGGTGAGTCTTTGGTGTCGGGTTTAGAGCGCCCAGAATGGGTATCATTAGTCTGAGTCTGCTCTTAAGTATTGGTCGTATAAACATAATGAGTTCTTTCATTAGGACTCTGGATTGGTGGAAGGGTACACGCACACGCCCGCTCAGACATGCATGTGCATGCAAACACACACACACCAAAATGCCCCCCCCCCACACACACACACACATTCCATTTTGTTCTTTTCCAGACCTGTTTATTCTTCAACCTCATTGAATCTCATTCACTCTTGAGTTGTGCTGCTTTTCTTGGCACTAAACAACACTGACTATCAACTCACAGTCTGGGTTCCCTCTTCAACCCATCCCCCTCTTCTCTCTCCTCCTACCTTTCTGTCTTTCTCCTTTGCAATTTCCATCTAATACTCCTTTTTCTCTTTAGCTCTCTCCCTGTTACCTCAATCTATTGCCATTTCTCATACTCTCTCCTCCTCTCTCTCTCCTCAGCCTCTCTCTCTCCTCAACCTCTCTCTCCTTCACCTCTCTCTCCTCCACCTTTCTCTCTCCTCAACCTCTTTCCTCAACCTCTCTCCTCAACCTCTCTCTCTCTCCTCAACCCCTCTCTCTCTCCTCAACCTCTCTCTCTCTCCTTCACCTCTCTCTCCTCAACCACTCTCTCTCTCCTCCACCTCTCTCTCTCCTTCACCTCTCTCTCCTCAACCACTCTCTCTCTCCTCCACCTCTCTCTCCTCCACCTCTCTCTCTCTTCTCAACCTCTCTCTCCCTCTTTCTGTATTTACATCAGTGTGCATGCAGCAAGCCAAGTACGAACAACCGTCTGTTTTAATAGCGGCAGTGAGTGTGTATCGTCACAGCGTGGTCTTTCTGTCTATACGTCTTGGCAGGAGCTCACCCAGTGTATGTTTGACTCCAAAATGGCCGGACCATATGCAGTGCCATTGGAGTTGATTAAATGATTCAAATGTTTTGGAGGGAATTTGGTTCCATTTGCGATGCAGTCTGTTCATGTTCTGATCGAGCCACTCTAATCAACAGCGTGTGTGTTTATTTCAGATGATAAAGTATGTAGTACTAGATCCTCATGATGCAATGCTTACATCATATAAACAGATTGGTCTAGAACCTTTTAAAGTATTGTATTGTGTAGTATTGAGGCGGGGGAGGGGGGGATATTGAAACCATGTGTGTAACTGAACTGTGGTCATTGTCAGTATGAGCAAATTCCATAAATGTGAAGAAAATAAGTGATTATTTCCTGTAAGAGAATACATTGTTTGGCAGTACCTACTGTAGCCAATGATGACAAGTTACTGCCTTCACATAAACAATATATCCGTTCCGACTTAATAAATGAATTCCCGAATAATGTAACATGGATTGTTTTTGCCTGGTTTAATGAACCAAGAGAATAGTGTGATACAAAAATCTATTCTGGTGATCGAATATGCAATCCGTAGAGCAGGAATCTATACAGTCTAATTATTTCATCATTTTTGGTTTTACGGGAAAAAACCTTAAACTTTCTGATCTTTGGTCCACACACCCAAATTCTATGTCTTCACTTGCAGCCGAGTCCTCGTCCTGCATTCTTTAAATGCGAAATGGCGGATATAACTTAACTGTCGGTTCACTGTGATGTATGTTTCAAACAGACAAAAAAAATGTTGATCCTAATTTTGGACATTCATGCAAACCTGTGCTACTATCAGTACCCAGGAAGACTGTCTACTGTCCTTCACCAGGAAGACTGTCATTCTCCAGGAAGACTCTCTGGTGTCATTCTCCAGGAAGACTGTCATTCTCCAGGAGGACCCTCTACCGTCATTCTCTAGGAAGGCTCTCTGCTGTCATTCTCTAGGAAGATTCTCTACTGTCATTCTCCAGGAAGGCTACTGTCATTCTCTAGGAAGACTCTCTACTGTCATTCTCCAAGAAGATTCTCTACTGTCATTCTCCAGCAAGGCTACTGTCATTCTCCAGGAAGACACTCTACTGTCATTCTCCAGGAAGACACTCTACTGTCATTCTCCAGGAAGACACTCTACTGTCATTCTCCCGGAAGACACTCTACTGTCATTCTCCAGGAAGACACTCTACTGCAGGGGTCTCCAAACCGTTCCACGGAGGGCCGAGTGTCTGCAGGTTTTCGTTTTTTCCTGTAAATTGGTTCCAGGTTCAGACCTAAATAACGAGATGAGGGTAGACCTAACCAATCGGTAAGAGTGAAAACCTGCAGACACTCGGCCCTCCGTGGAACGGTTTGGAGACCCCTGCTCTACTGTCATTCTCCAGGAAGACACTCTACTGTCATTCTCCAGGAAGACTCTCTACTGTCATTCTCCAGGAAGACTCTCTACTGTCATTCTCCAGGAAGACTCTCTACTGTCATTCTCCAGGAAGACACTCTACTGTCATTCTCCAGGAAGATTCTCTACTGTCATTCTCCAGGAAGATTCTCTACTGTCATTCTCCAGGAAGACTCTCTACTGTCATTCTCCAGGAAGACTCTCTACTGTCATTCTCCAGGAAGACTCTCTACTGTCATTCTCCAGGAAGACTCTCTACTGTCATTCTCCAGGAAGACTCTCTACTGTCATTCTCCAGGAAGACTCTAGTGTCATTGTCCAGGAAGACTAGTGACATTCTCAAGGAAGACTACGGCTTTCCAGATAAACGTGCCAAATGGCACTGTATGAAGTGCACTACTTCCTGAAGACTAGTGCATTGTGCTGTATATGGTTCCATTTGGGACGCATCCTGTCAAGGGTCAGTTTCAGGTGAGTGTTTGTGCAGTGAGCCAGTGAGGCGCCAGTGTCCTCTCTACCAGCAACATGCAGGACTGACGAGTGATTCGTAATCAAACATGGTTTATAATAGATAGGGGTTCATAGGGGCATCAGACCTCTGTATGACTCATTGTATTGGGTTCATATAATCTGAAGCAAATTCTGAGGCAGACGTTGATAGATTCAATCAATCAGGGTGCACAATTAATCCAATTACAGTTGAAATTCATAATTGACAGGTACAATATCTAAAACGCTGGCTCCAAAATAAAAGCAAACAAGATAAGCAAATGTTAGCTAATTAGCTATGGCAACAGCACAACGATCGCGTTAAATAAGTATTCAATGTTATGACACTGGCTGCACCTTCAAATCAGTGTTGTTATATGATTTGAAAGCACAAAACCTTTTTTTTCTCTCTACATATGTTTTGAATGACATTAACTGCGCTGTTTACACCCATGTTTGAATATCGTGAATCCCTATTATAATTGCAATATTTGGCAAGGATTCTCCATCCAGGATGTTATGTATATCGTGCAGCCCTGATTCCCGGTCAGCACTGTTCTTTGGTGACATTTTATTTGGCGTACAGTGTTTCGTGCCTACGCTGCAGCACCGGTTTGAATCCGTCCCACTGTTCTTTCAGCAAAAAACTATTTTCCGAACGTCTCTGTCCAATAAAGCGTATCCCATGACAAGATGAACGTCGAGTGACACGATTTCAACTCCCTTTTAGTGGATCTCATCTCAGTGGCCGCCGTCAGTGTGTAGGAGATGGTTGGAAACTATCGATCGCGGCTCATCTACAGGACTGAATACGAGTTGTGCTGCTCTTTGTGCCAACACACACACACACAGTAATACTAAAAACTCCCAAGACCAAATACAGTATAATCAATGTGGTAGACTGAGGAATGCCAAGGCGCCAGTGAGACACCTTCCAGAGGCACCTGTTCAAGTTCATGATTAACACTGCTGGCTGCACAGACATGTTGAATCGGTGTGGTGCATTATGAAGGTGTCATTTAAGCCAGTTTGGCCCTGCTGATGGATGATGAATCATGGTTAGCCGCGACACAGCGAGTTACCATGGCATCGGGTTTGGAGAGTAACCCTCAACTGCCTTCCCCAAAGTTCTACGGCCCCATATGCAGTGGCTGGGTGCCGGTTAAGCGGTGTCACTGTCTGTAGTAAGTCAGTATCAAAGTCTGCCTGTTATGTCAGTTCCCAAGGGTTTGTCTCTCTTGATCACTGTCTCTCTGCTATTCCTTCTTTGTGCATCGGGAAGAATTCTTCTTTTCAAACAGGCCACAAGTTTTTTTATACAGCTAATCACCCCACCTGTGGCAGTGGCTTACAAGACAAGACTCGCTTGGTAAAATGGAAGGAATTAGGGTCTTCGGGGTTCACAAACCAACCCTGCCTGACGCAGAATCTATCATAACACTGTAAATTGCTATGGGAGGTTGCATCCCAAATGTGACCCTAACCCATACATAGCGCACTACTTTTGGTTACCTTCCCAGATTGACAAAGGGATGTATTGTTCCCTTTTGTTCCCCCTCAGCAAACAGCCCTAAGGGAAAGTACTTAAATGGTGGGCTGACATTTGGGATGCATCCGAGCACCCTGAGGTGTTGACAGCCGTAGGATGGGTTGATGACCCCTGCCATTTTAGCACAAAACATTCTGACTTGGCAAGCCCATGTATTTAGTTGTGTACACGCTCGCACTGTAGGACCCCGACAACACACTTGACTTCAACAAGTGTGCTACAGCAGAATGTATTGTTGTGGTATAAAGTACCTTTGGAAACCTATTGAGACGCTTTCACATTTTTTTGTTTGTTGTATATTATAGAATACAATGAGAATTCATTTTAACATGTTTTAAAAACGTGAAAACACATATATAAAAAATTTGCCAAGTACAAGAGCTGGCCAACTGGCCAAACTAAGTAACTTGGATTGGAGGGCATTAGTCATGGAGGTAAGCAGGAGGCTGAACTTCTGAATTTCTCTGCATAGATGTGAAAACCTGCCAGAAGCTCAATTATCACTTCAGCACTCCATCAATCAGGGCTTGACAGAAGTCACTACTGAGTGGCATATGACATGCCAGCTCTAGGAGCATGAGGTGTTGAATACCATCCCAGCAGTGACGGCATGGTTGTGTGGACATCATGTTATGGGGATGCTTCTCTGCAGCAGGGACGGGGAGAAAGAAAAGGTGATCCAGAGAACATCGGACTCAGTGGGGTGAAGATTTGTTTTTTAACACACCACTGGAGTGTTAAGTCTGAATGTTCTTGAGTCAAGAGAACACCGCCAATGCTTGTACTTGAACGCTGTACAACATCTGTGTGAAGCACAGGCCTGAAAATCACAGTTTACCATGTTCCATATACAATCTGACAGAGCATGAGAGGATCTACAAGCGATCTAATGCTGGTAGAGGTATGCCCATGAAGACCTGCAGCTGCCAGTGGTAAAGTACTGAATGTATATAATTATACTTTTCAGGCCCTCAAACATTTTACCCAACAATTGTGCAGTCTCTCTGGAATTATTTTGTTCAGATTAACTTTGTGAGTACTGTGTTGTTTCTTGTTGTGCTCCTAGGATTTAAGGGGACAGAGAGAGAGTGGTGGTGAAGATGGATGAGGCCTGGCGCTACACATTTGACTGTTTTCACTGGCAATCCTCACTGTTTACATACTTGTGGAGATGGTGAGAGATGCCGTGCTCCGATGTGGAAATCTGAAGCCAAGTGGAAAACGCAGCCTTTCCAAAGGCCCAAGGGCTGTGTGTGACAAGTAGTCCACTAGCCCACAATGGTTTTCCATGGCTGTCCCTGAGAATGAACCTGCTGCGTTACTCTGTCTCTCCCCAACGGTTCCTTGGAGATCCTACGACTAAACGTAGCAGCCTTTTAGGAATTCCTTATTATTTGACTTCGTTCAGACTTTTATCCAACCAGTTAAATCAAATTGCATATGTTAAAACAAGATTAGGGGACGGAAAAAACCTACGGATGTGAACCAGACATCGCTCTGGAAGGAGGGCGGGAACGAGAACGACAGACCGGTTCCTCCGTGATTAATCACCAAGGTCCCGAGGTGGAGGGCAGCTGCACAGGTGCAGCCGGGGTAACTGTGGTCCAGCCCTGATGGACCGACAGGCTCGCACTGCCGCAGAGAACTTGTCCAAGGCCAAACGGTCATCTGAAGAAGACGTGAACAAACAGACATTTCCTCCCTCTCATGTGGTTCCACCAACCGTCATCGCTCGTGATGTTTCATGTCGGATGAAGATGGACCTGGAGTCTGGAGATCTCCCACACGTCCTCACTCGCAAGGTCGCATGTTTGCAGTTGGCTCCAGCTGTGATGAGCTAGCGCAGATATGCAACAGAGTCGCTACGCACGCACACACACACACACACACATCACACATCTACAGCTGGTGGGAGAACTGTATGGGCCCAGTCCGCCACCCGCCACATTCAGCTTAGCCTCGACGGCTCATCACAGCCCAGTCTGCTGGAATTGAGCACAGCTGGTGGTTGGTTACAAGGCTCAGCTGGCTGTGTCGGCAGCCTACTTCGTTGGAAACGTGCAGCGTTCAACAACAGCCAAAGCGAGCAGGTGCGCATGGTCGCTATAAACTGGTGTTAGCCAACATCCCAGAGCTGCCGTCCGGCTCAGGAACTTGAATCAGGGCGTGAGGGGGTATCCATTTTAACGTGAATAACTCAATAAATGAATAGGTGTGGCCGCGTTAGCCAAACGTAAAAAGGCGTTGTGGCAATCTGCGGCTGGCAGAATTACCAATGCCTTGGTGGCTTCCTGTGTGAAGTATGTGAGTTATGGTACACCATGGGACAATTCGTCTGTATGTCTTATGCGTCCCAAATATCAACCTGTTCCCCATATCATGCACTTCATTTGACTAGGGACCAAAGGAAAGAGACTGACTTTTGGGTACTAGCCCAGTGTCAGGCAACCACCCATCTCCACATATTACCCCACCCATGTGTCCTTACATGGGGTTACCGGTAAGTGTACACCCTGGCTGACTCCTGAACTATATTAACTAAGGGCACACCCATTCTGTGGGTGTGGTTACATCACAGACTTACTTTTTGTTTGTTCCTCACTATTAAGGTGAAGCGCACGGCCCTCTTTGTCTTTTTTCTGTCAGATTAAGTTCATAGAAATCAAATGGTAGATTTCCTTTTATACTTGGTAGTGCTCATTGAAAACCAATGTTAACCCGGCTTCACGGGGCTGCACAAGAGTCGTATTAGTCTCATGTTGGCGAGGAATGAAAGCCGAGATAGGAGTTAGATGGGCTGGCCAGTACCGCAGAGAAGACGAAGAGGTCGAAAGGAGAAGATGGAGGACAGATAGGGAGGCAGCACAGGTCTGAACAGAGCCAAACTGAGGTATTGCTGATAAAGATCCACTTACGTTGTGTGGGCTTTAGTGGAATCCGAGAGAGCTTGGAGATCTGGAGGGAGAAGGAGAGTGTTTCTGAAGAGAGATGGATGAGGGGAGGAACACAAGAGCTGGAGAGGAGGAGGGGGGAGAGTAAAAATGGTATGGAAGAAGAAGAGATGATAAAGAGAGTGGGAACATGTTTTATTATGGGACACACGAGGTGCTGGATCAGGGCCAGGAATGTCGGGAGTTGTAGGCAGCAGATCTCAGGGAGAGGTGCTCAGTTTCATTTTGCCGTGATGTTTCAGCCCTCGTGCCTTCCTCCTTTGCCTGCCCGGGAGGTGCCGACAGAACCCCCCTGGCACGTGTTCAGCAGATGGACCAAGGGTCCAGGCTTATAAGGACATAGACTCTCTCTCTTTCTCTCGTCTGCATTACACAGGGACTGTTGCCAAAGCCAAGGTGATGGAAAGACACTACCCTCAGTATGTACGCCGCTCGCCCTCGAAAACGGAACTGTAAATGCTGTGTTTCTGTGGACATTAGTCGTCCGTAGGCGCGGTGCGTTGCTCTAAACCGCCCCCTAGTCCCTACATGAAGGGAGTCCATGGTCCTTAGGCTCATAGCGGTGGCATGAAGAGGCAGCCTGCAGCAAACCAGCCCTGAGTGGAGCTTTTCATTTTCCCGTGTCAGAGGAAAAGGCTGTTTATGGTATTTTCCTGAGCGGCGCGACCTAGAATAATATTGCTGAGCCGAAGGTTTCGCTCGTTTAACAAAAAAATGTGTTGCTGCGGTTCCGCAACAAGTTGGAGTGGTTGCTTCTCATCAAGTGAAGTCATGACTTCATTGTTTAAAAAGGAGTGAGCAGTCTGTGACTACCGTTGCAAAAGTTACAATATGTCCAGGGTCTCTAGAAAGATTCACGGGATGTTTTGGGAAAGTTGCCAGACTTCTGCAATCTTGGAAATTATACTTGGAATTCGAACCTGTAATTTGTTTGTTTTGGATGGAAATATATATATTTTTTAATGGGATTTTACGTTATGTCATCTCTGAAACACATAATTAAAATCTTGTGAAGTTATTCAGGGGCACTGAGTATCTACCCACGGGAGAAGAATTCTGAAGATTTATTTTGACTTGGACACACTTTACTAAAAACACAGTCCTACATTGATGGTATATGGATGGTATTCATTGTGAAGTGTTATAGCAGAACCGCTGATTAATCCCAAGTGATTTATGGAGGTTTTAGGCCCAAAGCCTTATGTAGAGCCCTGCCTTTGACCAGAGTCTTTGGGATGAAGCCAGAGGTGTTCAAATCAGATCCGTGGTTCACATAGTCTCTGACATGTGGTTCTCGTTGGATTTTAATTGGGTTAAGCTTGTCCACTGAATTAGATTTCTCACCTCTCCAAACCCATAGGTCTTTGTGGGAACGGAGATGTCTAAGAAGTTCTCAGGAAAGTGTGCCTTACCTGTTTAAACATTATAGTTACCAAAACAGGAGACCCTGCTGTCTAGCTGTTTTATCTTTTTGGGGTTTTCTAATTCCTCAGAAAGATCGTGGGGAAAAAAAAGATTGTGAAAAGAAATGATTAATAAATTAGGAAGAGAGGGAGGGACAGAAGGCCAAATAAATGGGTGGGGGGGGAACATTCACTGCTTATTAAGTGAATAGGTTAGTTTACAATAAGCTTCTTTTTTTTTTTTAAACCTAAACCTGGGTGGTCAGTGGAGAACGGGGGGAAGGGTCACCCTGGAGGTGATTGTTGGAGGAAGAGACATTTCCTGACTACCCACCGTGACTCGGAAACACAACACCTCTCAAAACCTCCCCCCTGGCCACGGTGTCCTGTGTGGGGGCGGGGTCGGAGAGAGGTAAGAGGGCAGTGTGACCGGTCCGTCTGGCCGGACCGTCTTGTCTGCGAAACCGACAGCCTCCGCGGGGTGCAAGTTCGAAGTTGCCGTTAAAAAAACGGCTCCGTCCATCAGCCGCTGTTGCCGGTGCGCCCAGTATCTTAGCCGTTGGGAGGATGTGGAATAACTGACTCGAGATCAGAAGTTGGACCAACCCCTGGGTGTAGAGTCTGGGAGAGAGAACCCGCGCTCCGTGAGGTTGAAGGGGGACTACCCCAGTTCGGGGCTCAGTCAGAAGGGGTCAACAAAGTGTACCCCGGGCCAGGCTTATCTCTACCACGTGAGAGGCTCTGTCCATTCTAAGTATTAAGCCTGAGTTGTCTCCGCAAGCCATTAGTTCTTCTAATGTCATCCCTTAATGTAATATGCTCATATCACATACTAATGTCTGTCAACAAGCACTAGAAAAAAACATGTCCACTCTAGCTGAATGTGAGCGTGATGAGGGCTTAAAAGGACAATTTCACTTTTTTTTTTTTTTACTTGATGATGGATGGTTCCTCACTGTAAAAGTAGTCTCTGGGTCACATTGGGTCGATGCATCTTCAACACAAATCAAATCACACCAATCTGTGATTTTGACTGAAGAATTCCTGCCCCTGTTTGGACTAAGTTTGGGCTAGCACCTGATGGGCTAAATTTGGGCTTTTCCATGTTGGGCAAAGTGGGGACTAGCCCCTGTTGTCCTGATGTGGAGTTGGTGTGGCTAGCCCATGATCTCCTGGCCATCAAACACCAACATCAGACCAAACCCGGTTTGTAAGAACGTATAGCGTGAGACATACAGCTGTGGGAGTGCTGCTCTATTCATACAAATCCAGAACTTTACCACGATCAATGGTGTCTCAAATAAAGAACATGAATGTGTTGTCTTGAGCACCCCATTCCTTTAGGATAACTTTCATCTAAAAAATAAGTCTAAATATAATTCAATGCATGGTCTAATTGTAGGCAATGGGATTTTAGGTCATTAAGCTATTTTATCGCTAGATGGTTTTCTTAGTCTCACCCCCTGTGTAAAGGTTGCTTCTTGCTTTTTTTTTTTTTGCATGAAATTGAAAGTTCAAGACCTTGATCAGATTACAACAGTCAATTCTGTCTTCCTTGGTAACTCTCAGCTTTGCGAAAAATGACAAACCGCAAAGGGCACTCTACTCCACTGCTTTGTCTTATGTTTTAACCTGCATGGTTACTGGTGTGGAATCTTTGGAATCCTCTCAGACTTCTTGGAGACTGTTTGACCCTGACTCACTGTTGATTATCCCTGGGGGTTCAGAGGCTCGGAACAGAGTACCCAAGCTGCAAAAACAAGTCATTTGTTACAATCGTAATTAGGCCAGAAAATATATTTTCGTATATATTTTGGAAATCTTATTAGGTTGACTCAACAAAATCATGGGTTTGGAGAATTGTCAAACGCCGTGCATTCAGCGCAAATTCAGGGTATGCTGCACAACTTGGTTTGAGATCTTATTGACTTCTTTCCCGTGTGGACCATTTGGGACATGTCTTCCTGGATTTGAACCTTTGATGCTCTTATCTACTTGTGTGCAGTCTGGGGACTCAGGTTCCTACCCTTTTGCCAGGAAATCTGTTTTATTGAAAACAATGTAAGAATGATTGTATTTAGTTATGTGCATGTCTCCCTGGAACACATTTAAAAAGCGTGGGGGGGGGGGGGGTAATTAGAAAAAAACATACAATATTAGGTTCCCAGCTTGGAATGACGGCAGGAAAATTAATTTCTGATAACTGTCAAAATGATTCGCTCTCAGTGTGCGAGGAAAAGAGAGTGGTAGACAGGGGAGACAGAGAGAGACGGGGGAGAGAGAGAGAGAGAGATGGGGGAGAGAAAGCGAACCCCTGGCCTTGCTGCTTCTCTCCCCTCCTTTATGCCTCTCCCTTGCCCCCACATCGTTACTTTCTTTCTCTCACTCTCCATTGCTCACTTATTTTTCTTCCCTCTCCTTCTCTCTCCCCCTATATCCCTCCCTCCCGTCCTCTCCCTCCCTCCCTCCCTCCCTTCCTCCCTTGTGCCTTGCCCTTGGCTTTCTTAGCCCTTGGGTGTCTGTGGCATTCCACAGTATGACCCACGAGCTGCGTGCTGTCAGACACTTCCTCCCATCAGCCACTGCAGCTAGTTCCCCACCGAGAGGTGAGGCACCCCTCATTCCACCCAGTGCCCCCCTCACCCCCCCGCCAGCCAGTCTCCCACCCAAGTGAAGTGAGATGCTCCCCCACAGACCAAACTTTACAGTTTTAAATGGAATTCGTCTTCCCGCTCTGCTTTGGCGTCATCTGAGATCACATCAAGCCCTTTTTGATGAGGTCGTATTGGACCGTTTTACATCTAGCACCAACAGGCCTGATTTCTTTAGTCCTCTTGGTCGAAATGTAACAAACAATCATTTGGATATAAATGTTGTTCTTCACTTCAACCTTCCGGTCAAATCCTAAAGTTTAAAAATCTTAAATCATTGTCATTTAAATATCTGTTTTTGGCCTTGTCATACCAGTGACCAATTAGAGTAAACAATGCGTTTTGGGTTTTATAATACATTAAACAAGGCAAATCAAGATGGATGGCCAATGGTCCACGACTAAGAAGTGATGAAGCTCAAATCCCTTTCTTTTTAACAATGCAAGTACATATGGAGTCACTGGATCTAGTCAATTAGTCCTGTGGCGCCTTTGGAGATAATCCGGGCCTACCAAGAAGGACAAACTAACTGACAGCTGTTCTGTGTTTTTTTATTTTATTTAAATGTTTGTTCTTCAAACGTAATTTGTGTTCAGACTAAAGAAACAAAATGAAACTTTACATAATGGACATGACTTGTTTGGTTTACATTAGTAATAGTTCTCATGTGGCTAACGGGAGTTCTGGGGCTTGGCACATGGTACCATTTGTAAAAATGTACTTAATTATCACAGAAACCTCCACCCAGTGAACACACTATACACGCAACCTTTTTATCTGGGAAAAGTATCACTTTTGCATAATTGCATAATGTCAGGGAGGTACAATTAGCCAGTCTAACCAATGAGAATGTACAGTCTCTTTTTAATAAGAAAATGTATGTACCCGTGAGTAATTGTCAACCCAATTATTACAGTTATTAATAATTAACAACTGTAATGTCCAAACATTTGGCCTCCAAAGGCTGGAAGGGGGCTGACTCCCCAGGAAGTCTACACCCAGACCCCTGGAGGTCCAGAAATCTCTAGGCAATCTCTCCTACTAAGATTATGCCCTAAAGGCAAGGAGTTTTTTGGACCAGTTTATTTCCTTTTCCTTCCCCACTTAACTCAATCTTGAACGGCTGATTCCTCCAGGCCACCGTGAATGGTTGACTAAAACCTTCACGCACTATGACTTAATGGCATTCGTTTTCGTTTGAAACTTTTACCACCTCACTCAGAATACCTCACATACCTGTGGTTGGCCGAGGCAAGTGTGCGGACTGTGGGGGGCGTGAGGTAATGCCAAAACAAACTGTCATTACCTTCATCGCGCCGCTTGAAGGAGACGTCAGACAGCCAACGCAGAGCTCCTCAGGTCAGCGCGGGGCTTAAAGATTCCAGCTTGCGGTGAGCAAGGTGAAGAAAGGGTTAAAGTCCAAGCCATGGGCACAGGAAGCGTGGGCGTAATCGAGCGATAAGTGTGATGACGTCGCACCGCGACACTGAGGTCGGGATCAGCTTCGTCGTTTCGCCCCCCGTTGGTTGTGCGCCGGCCTGCCGTCCGCAGAGCCTCACGACGCCGTAACAGACACTGTCTGTGGTCGATGTGGTCTGTGAGCGTTGGTGCTGGTGCGTGCGTGGGACACAAGTGCGCGTTGTTCCTTTCAGAAATAAACATTTGGCCTCATTAGACATGGGGTGCTTTTCCAGTTTTACTGTACTCAACTTGAGTGACCGCAGATGAGCAACCGCTGGGCCGGTATCGATAGTGCTTCAACAGTACGCACATTCCGTAATCTTGTTATGGGATAGTCCACGGCCGGGGCGGTTAAGATGTTCGCTGTGGCATTTATTACTGTGGCAAAAACAGTGCACTAATATTTCGCTTTTTGGATGGTCTGGCGTGTGAAGGGACCTCTTCATAACAGTGTTAGGGGTGTTTCCTCCGGGTTCCTGAGTGACATGGCCAGCTAATGTCTTCCGGCAGGGGAGTGACAGCCCAAACCTCAGCCACAGGGTCAACAGCTATAGAAATAGATTAATTGTAATTCCAGTTCCTTGCCAACAGCATGAGACTTCCGTCAAGTCGGTTAGAACTCACAAAGCTCCATGAGTTCCACTAAGGAAACTCCGGAGTTCCGCTAATAGGGCCAGAAAACTCTAAAGTCTGAAGTCGAGCACTGTGCGTCAAGCAGTGGTTCAAGTGGCAAACAAAGTGCTCAGGTATGTCTGAAATGTAATGGGTCAGGTCCTGTTAAAGGTAGGAGGTAAGGAAGTGTGTGTGTGTGTTCCGGATGCAGTGTGTCTTGCTCTAATTAGGCTAGGTTTATTTGAGAGCTGACTCAGTGGGGGGGATGGGGCTTGAGGAACCAATCTCCCTAAAAGGATTAACATTTAACCACAGCATTTGCTCTTGTCCCAAGCCTGTCAGTAAAATCGTGTGTATGAGTGTGTGCACATGTGAGCTTGTGAATCTGTAGGGGGTATGTATCCACTGTTGATTAACCACGTTCAGCAGTTACTCAGAGCTGTCTGGAATTCCAGAAATGAGG
Organism: Novumbra hubbsi; assembly: GCA_016801125.1. NCBI lineage: Eukaryota > Metazoa > Chordata > Actinopteri > Esociformes > Umbridae > Novumbra > Novumbra hubbsi. The sequence continues at coordinate 7,692 of JACXGK010004354.1, read as the reverse complement.
AACATTCAATTAACAATAAAGTAGTCCCTCCCTCTACCCACTGTGATTATGTTAAAATTAGATGAATGTAAGAACCTTTAGGTCTGGCTAAGTTATTCCGTTTAAGTTTGACCGTAGAACTCTGGTTGAAATGAGATTAAATTTCTACAGGTTGATGACTGTGAAGGGGTCTAAGTTGCAATTGGTTAGGTTTGGTTTTATTTTGTAGCCACTACGTTCACATTATACCTGGCTAATGAGAAGTAAGCCAACTCCAAACTGGACTTGGAGAGTTGGCTTTAAATGTCTGTGGTGGCCAGAGGCGCGGCCAGTCTTTGACATTGGACCGATTCTATATAGACCCAAGTCCTTGCAGCTCGAGTTCAATTGGTCGAAGAATGATCCTGATGTCAGCGTGGCGAAGAACAGTGTCAGCTCATCCATTCTGTGACGAGAAAACCACAGATGACAAAACAAGAGAACGCGTGCGTGAATTACAGGACAACTACGACGGTTCGAAAAAAATAAATGATAGCTAGTGTTGATTTCAGTCCCCGCTGTGCTCATTGTGTGTTTTCACTGAGGAGAGCACAAGGAACTGGGAACGTTCCGGCACGCTGTCTCAGAATCCCACAAATTTGATTGACAGCTTTTTCCCCCTAACAAACCTGGGGCCACTTATCACGGCTTTCGCAGGGACCAGACAAGTGGCCGAGCTAAAGAAACGGAGGAGAAATGTTGGTTAGTGTGTCACGACCCGGGTCAGTGAGGGGTCAGACAACCAACGTTGGTTTAGGGTTAAGGTTCAAGGGTTAAGTATCACCCAAACCCTGTAATGCATTAGTCACGTTCATGATCTGTGTTGATTTAATGAACAGAATGGATCCCGTTGCACGGCAGTGAGAAGTGCGTATGAAATAAGATGCCACATTCCTCTCTCTCTTTCTCACATAGTCCCGTACTCTACACTGTTCTCTTTTCCTCTCTCTGCCTCTCGCTGGACTCCCTTTCTCACATTTTCTCTTCCACTCCCTCATTCTTCCACTTCTCCCTTTCTCCCTCCCACCGTTCCTTCCACCTAAACGATCAGCTGGTGAACGATCATCTGGAACATGAAGGGACATGGTGTGTGCGACAAAAGAAGGATTCTTTGACACAGTGTCCTATTGCACTGTCCACATGCTGCTAATCCTTGCTTCCTTTCTGACTGTGTGCATACGCCTGTCTTGATAAGCTCCCTTTTATAGACTTCACTTTCATATGTTTCCAGTGGTCTGTAATTGGGATTAACGTGTCCACTGTCTCTAGCGCTCCACACCACACAGAGCCTTTAACACAGCACAGAATTGGGTCCTAAACGAAGCCCTGTCTGAGAGTCTCCCCCCTGTCGGCTCTGGTCAAAAGCTGTGCGCCCCGTAGGGTATAGGGCGGTAATTAGGACAAGGGATGTGTGTGGGCGCAGAATGGCAAACGAGCCCACAGAACAGGTGGAAATAAAGAGAGCAATCCGGACACTGAGGCCGATCGGGTTCCGTCGCTGTCTCCAGGTTACCAAGGGTGAGGCGGGGACAGTGGATGAGGGCGGGGCAGTGGATGAGGCGGGGGGCAGTGGATGAAGGCGGGGGCCCACAGCAGGTGGGTGAATAGAAAGATTAGCCTCTCAGATTAAAGAGGAGGGATGGAGGGGAAGAGAAGGGTTTCACTTCTCTCTGCTTACATAATAACAAAAGACGCCGGTCTGGATACATTTATATGGGAGCCAGCCGTGGCCCGTAGAGAGATTGACAGCAGGGCAGGCAACCCCTGTGAATTAGGTCAGGGGCCCCTCACCTCCTCGTGTGTGTGTGCGTGTGTGGACAATGCTGTGAAACCTGCTCAGGCAGACTTTATAGTGTTGGGTAGGTTTCTCACCCACCCACCCACTATATGTTTCACATGGAAGATATGTCAATACAGCTTATTTCTTAGTAAGCACCTTCACTTGGACAGCGCAAGAACATGTTTCATTTTCAGTTCAACTAAGGCTACAAATGGAACCAAAGATTAGAACATTTAAGCATTAACCTAAAGTTTGCAACTTTTAATTCATAGGCGTCAAGATAAAAAGGATTCTTCTGTCCCACGGTTACCTCCAACTGCTCCCAGGTCTGTGCTGTATTTCGATGTGTACTTAATTAACCTGGTTAAACAACGGGAAAAACAGAAGATTTACATAATTACATTATGAAAATTATTTTAACTGCTTATTTAATGTCTAAATAGTTCAAATGGAAACACACGTCAACACTTACAGAATGAAAAAATATCAAATTATTCGTCATTTTAAAGTACCAAAATGCAACGTTCCTAATTATTTATTTGCTTTTGTCTGCTGCTGTAATAGGCTACCTGGTCTTTCTACAAGGTGAGAAAGAGAAACGAGCTTTGTTTTCTATACTGCCAGGAACGCCAGTCTGTCCAAGGATTGGTGGGGCCGCTTGTTTAAGCCAATAGGCAACGAGTATAGCGTTAATGTCATCTCGTTGCATGTAAGTCTCTGCGCTTTAACTTGTGGGTCTGTATACGAAGTCTGAAGCCCGAACAGAGCTGTTTACTCTAGGCAGCTGCTGCTCGTCTCTGCCTATGAGGTTCTGAGAAGACTTTCCATTCTGTTATTTCGGACCGTCAGTTGCTAAACAGTTATTTGAAGTTGCGCGGATGACACCAATCGTGATTACTCTACTCAATTAACGGAATATCCTCTGGACACTTTCCTCCGCGCAATTGGTTTTCTGGTGAGTTTGTGTTTCTTTTTCTTTCTGCAACTAAAAAGGCGTACTTGATTTACTTGTATACTATGTTTTGAATGATGTTCAAATGAATTTCCTTTTAACCCTTTAATAAAGCATTCGATTTTAGTCCCGCGTTTTGGAGTAATTTGACACTGTGCCAGTATTTAATTGTTAGAAGTACGAGTTAAGAATCGATCATTACTGTGTGCCCAACTCAGTAGGGTTCCGAACGTTTACGTTTTGCGCTATCTATCAGAACTAAAAGTGAATCGGTTGTCTTCCGGATCAATCTCTAAATGTCGTTAACACATGTCTTTATAGTCTGTTAAGTATTAAGTTGTTGGCTAGATACCCCATCAAGTAGTTTGCCCGACGCAGGGCAATTTAGTATCTGTCATTCATGCTATCCCCATGAATGGATGCCAGTTTTTATGATGTGTAATAACAAAAAAACATTTATTTCTACAAGTATTTTTTATGCACACTCTCCCTTGTTGGTTACTGGGATACATAAAATGAACGTTTCAGACAGAAAGTCTTGTACAAATGTTTGCACAAAGGTGTTCTAAAGAAGGGTGGCATATTGCTTTTTGACACGCCGCTCGACGCCTATGGTTCCCAGATGTGTGGACTCAGCTGTTGCTTGTCACTCAGGTGGCGACAAGACCTTTCTCTCTTTTTTCCCTCTCTCTTCTCTTTCTCTTTTGGTCTCCCGTTAAACCCGGTATGTTCATGCGCTTCCAGTGAACATCGCGATTAGGATTATAATCATAATTTTGTTAAAGATGCACCTGAAGGTATGGTTTTAAACATTTTTGTCATCTAATGTCTACACTAAATCCATCAGTTGTCCACTAAACCTCTCGAAATACAATTCAGTTTTTTTTTTTTCGGACCAACGTGATCCAGAGATGAGCAAGGAAACCGTTACGATGTAGTTAACTAACCGTTTTGGTGCACACCAGAATAACAATAACTGTTCGAAAGAATTGTGGAAACAACCTTGAAAACTCGTCCCTTCTACCGCGGAGTCGGGGACCGTTTGGGTCTCCTGTGTTGAAGGCAGTGCTGTCCCCTAGTGGCTAGTTTTGCTCCAAATTCCATTTAAATACTGTAAAAGTTATTTTATTACGGCTTGTCGTATCGTCATATTTTTTATCAGAATTGTATTCCTTTTTAGTTTTCACACAAATAAGTTGCAGTTCTCTCAACTTATGTCAGTATGGCACCGTCCCATAGTTCGGGCACTCCCCTCTCTGCTGGGAATGAAAAACATAGGAAGCAGACCCAGGGGGGTATATGCATGTGATCAGCCGAGTGTCTTCATCATGAAGCCAAATGGCAGCCGGCCAAACAGAGTGGAGTGTGTCCAAAACGGCGTCCTGGGTAGTGCACCACTTCTGACCTGGTTTGGATCCGACGTAGTCTACCACAGGGGGAATAGTGTTCCAGTTGGGAGGCGAACAGGAGCCGAGGGGGACACGGCACAGAGGGGGACACGGAGATGAGGGGGAAGGTATAGAACGGAGTGCAGTGCCAAGCCTCCTTCCCTCTGTTAATAGATCAGCCATAAAGAGCCCATGGAAGGTCATATTGTACCTCAGGTGACTGGAATGTTTCAGCTAGACCAGTCCTTCTCAAGCCTCTCCTTTGGGACCCCCCTGCCCATCCATCTATTGGGACAATTCCAGCTAGCGCACCGGATTCAACCTGTCATCGGATTATCAAGCCCTTCAGCAGATGAATCGGGTGATGTACTGAAAGTGTCCTAAAACCTAAAACAGCGTTGTGGATTGTCGAAAGGTTCCTGGGGAGATGTTAAAGAACCGGGACGGCGTTTGTTGAATCCAGGACTAGTACTTGCCAAAGTTGGCTAGTAGGAAATGTGTCCAACAAACCAGAGTTGCAGAGTGGTTTTTTTCGTTGTGTAGTGGATGGTTAGACCTGGTCTAGCAGAAATTGTGCCAGGCACTATTGCAAGGTAGAACCATACAGCTTTAGTGCTTTCTACAATCACTGTGTAATTGCAATATAACAGGCACATTTGGCTTAGATTTACTTTTTTTAGTAAGTGCATATTACATATTTCTGAAAGGCCTCTTCCTGGAGAGTGGATACATGTTTTTTACATCAACTGTTTATGAAGCAACACTGGTATAATGTCTAGATTGTGTTTTGTGATTAATAGCCTACCGCCTACAACGAAGGAAACTTATCCTGCAGCCTTTAACCTGGAAGAATCGCGTTCTCCAAAATGTGCTGCTAAAAGCCAAAGACTGAATCCAACCTGGAGATTGTTTTGATGTTCTTGGCCTTCCTCCCGGAAAACCTTTTACTGAGAGACTCCCGGCTCTTAGTGGTGCTTTGCATATAGTTGGAGCGCTGCTTCAGGCCCCAGTTGAAACATATCATCTGCGTTTATAGTTAGATGTCTGAGGGTTGTTAGGGGTGCAGTGTTAGTTTTAGAGAGCGTTGTTCGTCAATGCAGTGTATCTTATCTCTTGGAAGCATGTAGGCATAACAAGTATTCCTTTCTGGAATGTTTAGTTATTCCTTCTTGGAAGATTTTGGTATTCCTATTTACGTATTCCTATTGTCTTCAATAAGGTTTATTGGGGGGAATCTCAAGTTGTATGTCATCTCAATGGGCTTTGGTGAACCTACATTTCAATGTTTGGCTTGGAAAAAGGAATTGGTTTTAGATTAAAAGAAACTGCCCAGTCTTTTCCAGATTTCTAGGACGTCTGAGATTTAATTAAGTATATTATGAATACAACTGCTTTTTTCCCAATAGTTTCAAATTATATTAAAACAGTTACTTTCTATTTCGAGGTGACAGTGTTTTGCGGCGTGATTTGAATATGAGTAAACAAAATAGGACAACAAACAAAGTCATACCGAGCAGGTCGACTTTAATGCCTTAAATATGAATGTGTGTGTGTGTGTGTGTGTCCGTGCTTGCGTCCTTGTTTCTCTGTGTTTCTACATCCTTGTGTGTCATCTGTTTACAGTAATGCCTCAAACCAGTCGAGGTACACAGAAAACCGTGTTTGTACTGGAGGAATTAATATGTATGCATGTAGCATGTGAATCACTCGAGCCCTCGAAAACATTTCTCCCCTTCAGGTTGCGTGGTCAGGCTGAGGCAAGGCCAAAGATTGTAGGGCAGGCAGACAATCTCTGGGTTGTTGAGCTTTTGGAACAGCGTTGTCTGTTGGTATTTGAGCGGAGGTGCGGTTAATAACATGTGCCGCTAGAAACAAAGCCAAATGGGGTTAGTGTGGGGCAGCAGACACGCTCTGTGTTGCCGGAGTAATCGTTAGCCAATCAGTGCCTGGAGAAAGCAGGAGTGAGAAGTGTCACTTGATCTGGAGTGTGTGTGTGTGTGTGTGTGTGTGTGTTTGGCACCGTAAAGTGCAGCGGATCAGTGGCACGGTCATAAACCATGGGTGATGAAGGGGAACCCTGTCTTTGAGCTGTGGCTGGTTTCTGATCACAGCGAACCAGGGCTCCGTTTGTCCGTGGTCAGTAACCTCACCCAAAATGGCCGCATTGGCTCTCCAAGCCTCATATTATGGTCTGGCTGCGTCACGGAACGAAAAAAGCCCGGAGAGCCTGACGAAGAGGGCTATTCCATTTTAAAGAGGCTTTAAGGAAAATAAAAAATAAAAATGTGCATGTCGTTTTGAGGGTAGCACTTGAGAGACAAAGTGGATCCACTAAAAACTATTGTGACACGCATGCGGTTGAGACCTTGGACACACCCTGCTATTTTATTGAATAATGCATGACAGGGCTTCTTATTTAACTTTCATCTGAAACATTCAGAATGGCACTCCAACGCCCAGGTCTGAAGCTCATTGGATGAATTGCTAATGGGCTCGCCCACCTCAGCCCAGCTCGCCTTTCTCAAACTGGTGCCACACTGGTTCCAGAAAACAGTAGTTTATGAATCTATGAAATGTTGTGGTCATATACACATTCCCACAGCCAACCCAAAGGGGATGTTTAAACAAAGGTTAAGAAAAAGTACCGGAGAACCTCTTAGAAAATGTATGTCATTTACATGGTAGTAATTTAACAATGTAATTCGGGACCCCATTTTGTTCTTCTCAGGCATTTTATCCTAAAACATTTAGGTTACTGGTCAGATGCTTTAAACTGGCCGTCTTTCCCTGTAAAATAATAGTTCATTATTTATTGTTGGGTTTTCTGCCTTTTAGGTGCCAGTGCTTTAAACTGAAACATGATGTGTTCATGCGTATTCTACCTTGGGTGAGCAAGTCAGTTTGGCACCATGTTAACTACCTATACACTACATTTGAAGATGATTAAAGGACACACGAACGCATCACAGAATGAATGTAAACACACACACACACACGCACTAGTTATTAAGGACATTTAAGAGGATTGTTATTAGATGGTAATTAAAGCAGACTTTAAAGAGGACCCCATATATACGATGTGTAGGCAGACGGAATACAGAACCGTGGGGACGTGTATCACAACCCCGTTATTAATAAAGAACAAGTCTGCAGGAACAGATATGGCTTTTGATGTGAGTTTTATTTTCTACTGATGGTCGCTTCCTGTCGCTTGTTGGTAGGTAGTACTTATGAATTGGATTGTGTGAGTTCAGAAGGAGAATGGGGGTCTTTGTGGAAGTGGATTGATTTAAAAAGCACACTTTTACCTCTCCTGATATGTCCCATGGCTTTCATCAACATCTTAGAAAAGCTCATGGGCTGAATATCCTCATTGAAGTGTAATCAGAACCCTGTCTCTCTCTCCTCGCTGTCTCTCTCCTCGCTGTCTCTCTCTCCTCGCTGTCTCTCTCTCCTCGCTGTCTCTCTCCTCGCTGTCTCTCTCTCCTCGCTGTCTCTCTCTCCTCGCTGTCTCTCTCTCCTCGCTGTCTCTCTCCTCGCTGTCTCTCTCTCCA